>PVKU01003897.1:0-68869 GCA_004027475.1 Anoura caudifer | reverse complement strand
TTCTGCTGCAGCCTGCACCTTCTTACCAATGACAAGGCCAGACACCGAATCTCCAAATTCCTATTCTTGGCTTCATAAATGATTAGCTGAAATGCTGTCTCCATTGATCAGCTGGAACTGAATGCTTGTTAAACAAACTTTGGTTAAGCTTTTCTCCTTCTTCCAGGACCCTGATCTATAGCAGTAGGCAGCCCTTTCCGAGAACGGATTGGCTTCAGGGACTAGTATTCTCTGATCTACTGTCCTATCACCCCACCCTTTCAGCCCATCTCCCCACACTTGTTCTTTCTAGCCTGGCTTACTCCTTCCCGTAAAAGAAAAGCTCATTTTGCCCTATTCTTGAGATGCCAGCAGACCTTATCGTCAGAGAGTTCTTTGTTTTGCAACAATTCCTTTCCCTCCTATTACAATAGCCCTGCTCCCCTACCCAATCCTTTGGAATCAAGTCTCTCCCTAGTAAGTCTGAATTTGTTTTTATTTGAATATCCTAAGGAGGCTGTAGGCGCATATCAGGGAGCAAAGCGGGCTTTTAGTCCTCCTGCTGACTCCAATGTAGTAGGAGGACATGGACCAGTTGTCCAGCAGGCCTTGAGCACTGTCCCTGAACTCAGTCCTGGACACACCCCAGGTTCATAATTGGGTGGGCACCCACTATCTAGTGTGAGAACAAACCAGCGACCCGATTAACCTCTAACAAAAGTGGAAGTTGGGGTTCATGTGACTGAGGCTCTACGCAGAGTCTAGTCCCTTATGTGATCATGAAAAGAAATGCCAATTTAGGTGTCTTGAAGAACGCCAGCGAGGTTGCCATTTATAATCTTTAGTCATGCTTGTAGAACAACCCCCCTCTCCCTTTTCATCTCCCACAGCGGTTCCAGATCCTGCGAGATCCATGCTCCCCCCTCCTCAGTCCTGGTGTGTGTGTCCCACTCCCTCACCTTCTTTCTCACAGCTTTTCATCGCATAGATCAATTTAGCTCCTTCCACTTGACACCACAAGTATCCCAGAACCAGGTGACAAAGAGACATTCTTGGCAGGATGAGGTAAAGGCAGTGAGATGGGGAAGGTGGATGAAAGCTCACCTGTTAATAAATTTTGCTCCTGTCGCTTTGTGATTTGGGGCACAGTATGAAAAGGGCTTTTCCAGAGGTCCAGACACAACACTTTGGCAGTGTCGAGGAGAGTGGTGTCATCAAGCTTTCTTTAGGGCCCTCCCTCTCTGCTAATCCATCTGCCTGCATGCAGGCTGAGCGCAGACACTTGGAGCCGCACGCTGCGCTCGGGGTCAGCCGCCAGATGCTCTGTCAGATGACTTTGACCCGTGAACAAATCTGTTACAAGCCGGTTCAACCTCTATCGGTTGCTGGGTGAATTAGAGCTTAGAGAGTCGTGAACCTAATGGAGAAGTGAAGGAACAAGGGAGCCTTCTCGCCCTGGTGAAGTGCACCCTTGAGGCTCCTTAGCTGCTGTGATGTGTGGGGTTAATGAGGCTTCTCCAGCTGCCAAAGGCTGGCTGGGATAGGGTGAGCTTATTAAAAACTCCTCACGATGGCTTACTGGATGTATAAGCAGCTGTGGCCCTTTCCCAGGACCCAGGACACTGTGGCAGCTGGCAGCCATCTTGCTTAATTATCAGGATGCAGTAGTGCACACACACACACACACACACACACACAAACACATAAGCATTTGCTGATCCAAAAAAAAAAAAAAATTAGTGGGCACATATTCTGTGCAGGCTGCTGAGGCTTGGTCCCTGGACTTGAAAACCTCCTACTCTCAAGGGATCTCAGTCACACACAATGAACCATTCTGGGCTATTGCCTCCCGTTGCTGTGGGGAGCAGTATTCTGGTGTATGAATATATCACGCTTCCTGTACCCATTCTCCAGTGTGTGGACATTGGCTATTTCCCATATTTGCTTGTGATGAATACAGTTGGTATTTATCTCTTTTGTGGATGCGTGGTCATTTCTGTGGGTGTATACCTAGGAGTTGAAGTGCTGGGTCATAAGGTTCCTACCTTATGGTCAGAGAGTTCCTAGCCGGGAGGCAGGTGGCAGCTTTATCCCAAGTGTTTTTAGTTGTAATAGATACTGTGGTTAAACCAGTTTTCACTCCCATCAGCAGTGTGTGAGATGGGATGCACACTTTTTGATGCTCTGTGTGTGCTGGGGGCTGGGCTGGGGCTCTCCGATCCATGCAGGGTTCATTCCTCTCATTTTAAGTTTCTGGGGACAGAGGCTGATTTGGCAGAAGGGACCTGCTTGATATCCCATAGCAAGTGAATGGCAGTGATGAAATCTGAGCCTTAACCCTAAGGTCTGTGTTCTGTGGACCCTCCCATGCTATTGAATCATTGGTACAAGTGACCTATCTGATCACTAGATCATAGGCCTGCACACGGAGTGTCGGGGCCCAGGACCTGCCACTCGCAGTCTTAGGAGCCCAAGGAGATGACAGAGGTTGATCACCTTGACTGCATGCACACAGCTAACACCCCACAAAGCAGCCTCCAGTACTACCCAGGCCTTCACAGCTCTCGGCCCTAACTGACATGTGTCCCAGCTGGCCTTTGGATTGTGGTTTGTGGCATATTCTGTTATGGCTGCTCACTTTCAAACCTGATGCTCACTGTGACTTTCTTATTAGAAATTAAAAGAAATTAAGATATAATTGACATGTAATATCAGTTTTAGGCGTACAACATGATGATTTCATATATGTGTTTCACTCTGACGTTCTGATTATGACCTGGACACTCCTTGTTGAGTACTATAATAGTAGAAGCTGGTGGCACCTGATGGAGGCTGAAGTATGTCCCCTTAAGATTCTTGAATCGAAGCCCTAAGCCTCAGGACCTCAGAATGTGACTGTATTTGGAGATGGGGCCTTTAAAAACATAAGTACAAGTACAATGGAGCCTTAGGGTAGGTCCTCACCCAGTACGACTGGTGTCCTTATAAGGAGAGGAGATTAGGACACAGACAAACACAGCCCAGTGGGGTGTGTGATGACACAGATGAGATGGCTGTCTACAAGGCGAGGATGGCAGTCTCAGGAGAAACCGACCCTGCCGACCCCTTGATCTCAGACTTCTAGTCACCTGAACTGAGGAAGTGTCTGTTGTTTAAGACGCCCAGTCTGTGTTTTTTTTGCTATGGCAACTGGAGCAGACTAACACAGCGCTCAGCCTGGGCATGTGCCTTCTTCACACAACTACTGGACTTCTGAAGCCAGCACTGTCTTTTTGCCTGAAGGGCCTCTCTGGTCAGGCCCCATAGGCCCTAAGTGCTGGAGAATTACCTCCCACCCTCCAGCAGGTCTCACCAGTGGTGCTGGGAGTCAGAGAGACACATGGCTCAGCCTCGTCACCCCTCAGATGGGCAAACTCTGAGGTGTGTGGTCTATAAGGCCTCCCAGAGGTCGTATAAGATTCCAATGCGTCACTCACACTGCTAACCTGCTCAATCACTCCCCCTTATCGTTTGCCTGCCTTTCCTGTCTTGCTTCCCCACTCTCCTACTATCACCCCCAGAATAAGCTCTTTGCATTCCAATCCTAGTCTCAGTCTTTGCTTTTGGGGAACTCAAAAGAAGACACCAAAATTGGTAGTTTCCTTCTGATTCCAAGCCCCCAAGACCAACCCCTGTGCAGATGCGCTCGGACCCTGGGGTCTCCTTCTGTGTGACCTGCGAGATCATGCTCCTGCAAGATCTCAGTGGTCAAGCCACAGATTCTTCTCAGACATTCTGAAACAAACTCATGGGGCCGACATCCAAACCCTCCTTGAGTTAGTGAATGTCTCCTCATTCATGGCAGACAGGGCTGAAACTTAATAGACAACACTGGCTAGAACTGAAGGAAATTGTCAGTCTGCTCAGAGTAACACATCTTTTGGTAAATAGCTGAGCTAGACCAAACACCATGTAATAACCCTTCCTGAAGATGTTGACCAACTTCCTGTGGATCTTTTCTTACAATATTTTTCTTTCCTTTATTTTATTATTTATTTATGTTTCATATGTAGTCTCTCTCATTTATTTTCTTGCTGTGCCACCTCTTATTCGCATGCACAAGGGGATTTCAAGAGAGGATGGAGATCTTTCCCCTGAATCACCACGGTAGCCAGGAGGCAGGTGGCAGCTTTATCCCAAGGATTTTTATTCCTAGCACAGTTAACTTATTCACCCTGGTGAAGGAGAGGCTATCAAAAGTCTGTTTTTCTGCAGAGCTGAAAGCCTAGAAGCTACCTTTATTTAGAGGATCTTGAGACTGTCCACAATATTGGGTAAGAAATAGAATTGTAGCAAACCTGCTAACACCTGAGTGTCAAGACACTTATGCCTTTAGGTTGACCTGACAGACTGAGTTCAAAAGCCA
The DNA here is from genome assembly GCA_004027475.1 of Anoura caudifer. NCBI lineage: Eukaryota > Metazoa > Chordata > Mammalia > Chiroptera > Phyllostomidae > Anoura > Anoura caudifer. Next base: position 64,485 of record PVKU01003897.1, on the reverse strand, counting down.
GCTCTGTCACTCTCAGCTTGTGTGATCTGGGACAAGAGACCTTTCTGAGCCTCAGTTTCTTCTTCTCTAAAATGAGAAAGAACTTCTTACCCCCCAGGCAGAGGGCTTCTGTGAGGGTTATGGGTGATGATGTATTAGAGGCACACACCTGGTGCTCAGGAAAGTGGGGGTTTCTCTCTGCTTCCCTGCATGACCTGATTCAGGGGCTGTGAGTTCTTTACTTAAAAACTTGAAAAAAATTTGCTTCATGGAGGTATAATGTATATTATAATAAAATGCACCTGTTTTAAGTATACAGTTTGATGAAATTGACAAATATGTATACTCATGTAACTCGTTCCCCAACCAAGATACAGAACCTTTCTATTATTCCTAAAGTTCCTTCCAGCCTCTCTGTAGTCTATATTAGTTTGCTAGAGCTGCTGTGAGACCACCACAAACAGAGTGGCTTATATGACAAATTTATTGTCTCACATCTTAGAGGCTAGACATCCAAGATCAAGGTTTGGCAGGGTCAATTCCTTCTGAGGGCTGGTCCAGGCCTCTCTTCTTGCTTGTAGATGGCCTTCTTCTCCCTATGTCCCTTCACATTGCCTTCCCTATGTGCATGCCTTTGTGTTGAAATTTCCCCCTTTTATAAGGACATCGGTCATGTTGGATTAATGACCTCATTTTAACTCAGTTACCTCTGCAAAGATTTTATCTCCAGATAAGGTCACATTCTGAGATTCTAGGGGTTAAGACTTCAACATATGACTTTGAGGGGGGACACACTTCAACTCATAACACAGTCAATACCCACCCACTACCACCACAGGCAATCACTGATTTGTTTTCTGTAACCCTAGATTAGTTTTCTTGTTCTAGAGTTTTATATAAATGGGATCATACAGTATACAGTCCTGTCTGTCTCCATTCTCTCACTCAGTGTGCTGTTTTTGAGATTCATATATATTATTGAGTGTATCAGTGGACCATTCCTTTTGGTCATTGGGTAGCATTCCATTGAATGACTATACCACATTTTGTTTGCCCACTGATCTGACAGTAGACATGTGGGTTGTTCCTTGGGACCATTGTGACTGTGACCCAAAGTGTAAGGAATAGACTTTGCATTTATATTTATAGGCTCACATGTACATATAAATACATTTAAAACTACACAAAAGTGTCACAAATACTTATCTGGATCCATTCTATTCTATTCCAAAAAAATGCTGAATGTGACCACTACATTGATGCTTTGAACCACAAGAGGGTCATGACCTAAGTTTGAAATGTTCCTCTGGTGGAAGCGGTAGAGAGGGGCCACTCAGCTGGAAAAGATGCAGAAAAGATGACCAGGTTCCATAAGTTCGGTTTGTCTCTACTTTGTAATATAACATAGCTCCTGAACGGCCAAGTTCCTAATCTCAGATACCACAGTAGACCCAGCCAGTCTCTGGAAAGGATATTAGTTACGATGTACACTCAGGTTCACAAGAAAGCATGGTTCAGTCTTTTTGGCCAAGGCTTTTCTCCATGTTCAGTCTTAGTCTCTGATTCTAAAGGTGTGATTCAGAGCTGGGTCCAGTTTTCTACCAGGGGCAAGTGGCTCGACTCCCAGCTGCCCACTTTGCAGGAGAGGTTGGATAACACATGGAAAGACAATACCCATCAAAATGGGTTAGATTAGGTTATGTTCCATGGCAACCACATCCAACAACCCTGGCACCTCAGTGGCTTAACCCAGAGATTTAGTTCTTGCTCACACTAAGTTCACTGAGGGTTTGTGCAACCCTTCAAGTCAACTCTCCTCTATGCAGTGATGCAGTCAGTGATCTGGGCTCCTTTGATCTCATGGCTGCATCTCAACCTGAGGCTCCTTTATGATCCAGTGATGGGAGTGGGGCCAGGAAACAATGGTAGGGCTATATGCTGGCTCTTCTGTGTTTAGGCCTGGAAGCAATACCCATTACTTCTTTCTAAACTGATTGGCTAAATCAGTCCCTAGAATACGGGCCTGCTTAACTTCAAGAGGACTGAGAAGTATGGTTACCCATGCTCCTGGAAGGGAGAACTGGATGTACTGGATAGGAAGAATTCACTGATTTTTCTTCTTTGGAAGTAGGTGGGAAGATGGTCCTGAGCCAGAGAAGGTGGGGGGTTGAGAATGAGTTTGGCTGGGTCAGTGGTCTGGCCCTAAGTGGCCCTGCTTAAACCAGAACACTGCTGCAGGGCCTTGATCCCCAGGAGACAAGGCAATGCTATCGGAGAAGTCCCCACAAGTCACCAGTCATCACACCCTCTGTAGGGGGACAAGGTCACTGGCACTCTTTATTTCCAGACTTCTGTGCTAGCCTGAGACCTTCCAAAGGGAGAGGGGCCGTGGCTGCAAAGAGAGGCCTGTGTTCCTACACATCCCCCTCCCATGTCCCTCTTCATACAAAACTCTAAGCACAGGTTTTATGAAAATATGACTGTAATGTGATAAGGACATTCTACGTGCAAGCCTTCTGCTGACTCCTGCAATAAAGAACTTGGGCCTTATTTATAGGGCTGCCTCCAGGATCTGACAAGAAGAATTGAGCATGCTGCCAGTCCGCAGATTTCTCAGAAAGACATTCAGTGGGCTAAAGGGGCCTCTAGGGAGCAAGGGAGGAGATCGGCAAGGTCAATCAGACAGGGTGATCTGAGCGGCAGCCTGAGGTGGCGGTGGCTGAACCTCCCTCCACCAAGAGGGGGAAGGCAGATAGCATTCCTGTGCTCCAGCCTTAGCACCTTCCAAAGAAGCTAAAAATGCTCACATTTCCCCCCAAATCAAAGCAAACAAGCCTCTTCTCAATTCACAGGTGTTTTCTTCAGAGGACATCTTAGTCTTGGGCCGACTTCCTCTTAGCTCCTCTTTACTTCTTCCTCTTCCCCTTTCCTACACTTGAACCTTCCTCATTTCTCTCCGTCCCCTTCTCTGTTTTCTCCTCTCTTCTTTTTTTCCTCTCCCTGGCTGGTCATTAGGGCTGTTTACAAGCATTCTGGCTCTCTCCTCTGGGAGCTGAATAGGGCTGCCTTTCCCCTCCCTTGAAAGTGAGGTTTGGCTGCATGATTTGTCCTGGCCCAGGATGTGTGAGTGACAGTGTGTGTGTTGCTATGGGCAGAAGCTTCAGGAGCCAGTGCCCGCATGCTCTTTCCCTACCACTGCAACCAGCAGCACCTGGGTCCTGGAATGAGGATGATGCAGAGCCAAATCCCTGCTGATCCATGCTGAACACATAGCAGGAAAGAAAATGAATGTTTGTCATTTTATGTCACTGAGGCTGTTTGTTACAGCAGCATCCCCTCTCCTGCCTTGACTCATTCACTTTCCATGCCAGAAACTGGGGATTGACTTGCTCTTCTGTGGAAGAGATTTAAGGGTCTATACTTGTCTTTCAACACAGGGCCAGCCCAGCTCCTTTCAAAAATCACAAAGTGTGGTTCTGGGGGCACCAAAAGAAATGGGCCGAGAAGGGAGAGGGGTGAAGAAGAGTTATGTGAGCTGCCAACCTTGAGGAGAAAACTGCTGGGTGTGGCTGGGCTGGGAACCTTACTGCCTGCTGTTCCCATCATCCTGATGTTCCCAGGAGTTGATTTCCCAAAGCAGAAGTGTTTTTCTCATTCTCTGGCAGTAAGTGAGCCTCCCCTTCACACCGGCCAGGGCCAGCTGCACCTGGGATGTTTGTAGGGCTCACTGCAGTTGTGGGCTCGCTCTCAAGCCCTCCGCATCCTTGTTGATTGGGGCTTTGAAGAAGCATTTCCTTTTCTAGTGCTTAGTTTAATTTTTCTAGCCCAAGGTTTAATTTTTTTCCTTTGAGTTTGGTTGCCTTGACTGTCTGGTGCTTCAGGATTTTAAGCTTGATTAACCCCTTCTCTGAAACCTTACCATTTCTTCCTGGAGATGGTATTTGGGGTCTCTGGCTGGAATCTCTGAAGAACAGGGATGTGGGAAGAGGGACTGATGAAGCCCCTTGAACCAGGAACCTCTGTGGTTCCTCATTCTCCAGTGCAGGTGCCCAGCCAAAGGGTGAGGGGGTGGGAGCTGGAAGGCCTTGTGCCTTCACGTCTGCCCTGAGAGGTGGCTTTTTAAAATTTGCACAAAGATATTCTGTGGGCTAAATGTGGTCCTGCCCTTGTCACCATCATGACTGCTGTTGCCCTTTCAGCCCACACCTAGGATTGTCTGGTTAGACCCTGACTACAGTGAGCAAGTGGAAGAGGACATGAGCACAGGCAGGAGGCGGCTGAGCTGACTGGGGACCAAGAGCAAGGCTGAGGAAACATGCGGTGAGTATGTGTGCATGTGATGTATGTGTGTGCATACGTTTTTTATAGTCTTCAATCTGCTATTTTTTTATTTTTATGTTTTACAGTTCCATTTTTTTCCCTCTTTGCCCCTCTCCACCCAGCCTGCTCCCCATTTCCATAGTCATTCCCCACTCCATTATCCATGTCCATGGGTCCTTCATATATGTTCCTTGACTAATCCTTTCACCTTCTTTCAACCAGTCCCCCCTCTTTTTCCTCCCCCTTTACCACTGTCTATTCTGTGATTCTATGCATCTGGTTAATTTATTTTGTTCATTAGATTCCATTTCTAGGTGAGATCATATGGTATTTGTCTTTCACTGACTGGTTTATTTCACTTAGCACGGTAAGTCTTCAGTTCCATCCATGCTGTCCTAAAAGGTAGGAGTTCCTTCTTTCTGCTGTGCAGTATTCCATTGAATAAATGTACCACAGTTTTTTGATTCACTCATCTACTAATGGGCACTTAGGCTGTTTCCAGCACTTGGCTACTGTAAATAATGCTGCTATGAGTGTAGGGGTGTATAAGTTCTTTAGAATTGATGTTTTGGGATTCTTAGGGTATATTCCCAGCAGTGGAATCACTGGGTCAAAGGGTAGTTCCACTTTTAACCTTCTGAGGAAATTCTATACTATATTCCACAGTGGCTGCACCGGTCTGCATTCCCACCAACAGTGCCCTAGCGTTTCCTTTTCTCCACATCCTCACTAGCACTTGTTGCTTCTTGATTTATTAATGATGGCCATTTTGGCAGGTGTGAAGTGATATCTCATTCTGGTTTTAATTTAATATCTGTTTTTAAAAAATATTTTATTTATTTATGTTTTAGAGAGAGTAGAAGGGAAGGAGAAAGAGGGAGAGAAACATCAATGTGTGGTTGCCTCTCACACACCCACTCTGGGGAACCTGGCACGAAACACAGGCATGTGCTCTGAGAATGGAACTGGTGACTCTTTAGTTCACAGGCCAGTGCTCAGTCCACTGAGCCATACCAGCCTGGGCTTAATTTAATGTCTCATTAAGGTCAGTGATGTTGAGCACTTTTTCATGCCTGTGGGCCATCTGCATGTCCTCCTTGGAGAAATGTCTGTTGTGTGTATGTTTTTAAATGGAGTACCCCCTTTACTACACGGGAGCAGGGAGTGGGTGATAAATGTTGTGGTGCTGGGGCATGGAATTTGATGGTGTAACTTGTGTTTTGTTTTTGCTGTTAACAGCTGGCACGAGGATCTCTGATTGATCCCTGAACAAGGGAGGAAAGAGGCCACACCAAGTCCTCATGGTCGCAGGACTGTAGGTGTCTTGGAAGTTGAGAGTGGCCACCTACCCCCAACACCCACCCTGCTATCCACCTCCCAGCCATGGAGTATGTGGCAGGAGTCAGGCAGCAAGTGCTTGTGTGGCGTGGGGAGTCCTGTGCCAGCAATCCATCCAGGGCAGCACCCTGATGCTCCCCCTGTGGCCTGTGGACCCACAGCATTGGCATCACCAGGGGTTTGCCAGAAACGCAGAGCCCCAGGTCCTCTCCCATCTCTCCCTACCTAATCATGCCTGCATTTTAACAAGAACCCCAGGATGAAGGTGCACTGAGTGAGTGGAGCACTGCCATGTGGGGGACAGAAATGACCCCAACATGCACATGTGACTGGAAGCTGTGTGGCAGGGAGGTTGAGCTGATATTTGCCCTTGTTCCAGCTTTGTGGTCCACAGGGAACTAATGGGATAAAAGCCTGGATCCCTACTGCTCACCTGCCATTCATTCCTCATCTACACATGTCCCTTCCTTGGAAGCTGGGAGAGGAAAGTGAACAGTGTCGAAGATAATGGTCTTTGTCTTTGATGGAAGAGTTGTGCCCCAAGTACCTGGTGTAACTCAGAAGTGGCTGTAATATCTAGAAACAACAAGATTAAGTTTTCAGCTGCTGAAATGACTCAAAAAAGGAACTGGGTTTTGACAGGAGAATGGACCTGAGCTGGGACCACGCAATTCGTATCTATTGCATAAGGAGAGTTTAAGAAGGTAGGCATGGTAGGTACATGGTGAGCATGGCCTAATCCCCAGAGCCTGTGGATGCTACTTTACAGAGCCAAAGAGACTTATTGGTGTGGTTTAGCCAAGGATTCTGAGAGGAAGAGGTTATCTTGGATTATCCAGATGGGCCAATTCAATCACAAGGGCCCTTAAAAGAGGAGGGCAGGAGGGGTCAGCATCAGAGGTGATGTGACCATGGGAAGCAGAGGGACAGAGATGTGAGCCCAGAGCAGAGGTTGGAACGATGCAGCTACTGGCTTGGAAGTTGGTTGAGAGCCATCAGCCAAGGAATGCGGCACCATTGGAAGCTAAAGGAGACAAGGAAGCTGGTTTTCCTTAGAGCTTCCAGAATGAATGCAGCTCTGCTGACCCATTTTAGGCCCTGGCCTCCAGAAATGTAAGAGAATAGATTTGTGTTGTTTTAAGGCACCAAGTTTGCGGTGGTTTGCTACAACAGCCATCGGCAAAGTGAGAGGGTGGCTGAGCTGGATTTGTCTCCTCCACTCGTTGCAGAGAGATGCGTGGAGCAGGTCAGGTGACACTGGAAAGGCCAGGATCCAGAGGGCACAGTGAGACCTCACTGGGCTCAGGAGGGGAGCTGTGCTGGGGACAGCGAGAACTCTGGCCAGGCTGGAGCTGTTTGAGTGGAGGAGAAGATGGGATAAAGTAAGCTATGAAGGCTGAGACCTGGCTAAGGGAGCTGGGATTAACCTGAGGTGTCACCCAAATGCTTCACGGAGAATAGTTATGATGAAGATGTGTTTTCAGAAAGCAAAGCAAGCAAGTTAGAGAAGGGACACATAGCAGAGAGGTCATTGCAAGACAAGTGGAAAGAAGGTGGAAAGCTTTGCAATGGAGCAGAATACTCAGAAACCCAGCTTCAGATGGGTGAATTAAAATTCGGGTCCTTTCACTTACTGATGTGTGTGACCTTGGCAGGGTTCTTAATGTCTCTGAGCTTCAATTTCCTCAGGGCTAAAAATGAAGATGATATTGATTATTCAGCAAGGTTATCTTGGGGAGAAAATGAGATACAAGAATGGGGCCTTTGGCACTTTAAGCCCTTCCAACTACTAAAATTGGTCCTGCCTCTGAGATGGCAGGATTCCTCTGTGGGCAGCAGGTGGTGGGTGGTGTTTGCAAGACAGCCACTTGGAAGCGGCCCCGCCGTGCTGCCGTTGCTCAGTATATTTGTTTGCATGCTTCCCAGATCAAATCATGGTCCCTCAAACTCCTGAAGTGCATTTGATAGATCACCCGCCCAAAAAGGTTTTCACTGATATGGTGAGTAATAGTTCTGTTCCTGGAAAATGATTTAGAAAGACAGCCACTGTAGCTGCTGCTGCATATTAAAGTGCAAGATTTCTTCCATCACGAAAGTAGTTATGACTTGTTTAGAACCTACCAAGTGACAGGCACCGTGTCCGGTGTTTCCCTTGCATTCTCTTGAGTCCTTGCAACAGTGTGCGAGGGAGGCATCTGTGGCTTTATTTTACCCACGAAGAGTGAGGCTTGGAGATAGGAAGACCAAGGACAGAGCAGTGAGGGGCTGACCTCACCGAATATCCTTTTCTTTCCTGTGTCTTCCATCCTCACCTTTTAATTGCTTTTCATTAAAACCCCCTTATTTCATAGGGTCCTGTGCTTATCCTTTAACTGGAACACCTTCAAAGAGATCATTTAAACAATGACGATTGGCTGGCACTTTTGTTTGGAAGGAAGGAAACATTTCCTGAAACGTTGTCTTTATAGGAAAAAGGATTCTTAAGATTTCTGCCTAGTGCCAAATATCGCAGACTCTTGCCGTAATTTTCCAGATTCTCCATGAAAGGCCAGGGTAGATCATAAAAGGAACAGAGGCCAGTCCATATATCCTATTGAGCATATGATAGGCTAGAAATTTGGGGGTTTGCAATAATTTTCTTAGAACTCTAAAATTTCCATTTATGTCTTTGATTTGGGAAAAGTTGAATCAACTTAAGAATGGCAATTTGTTCCCGTACTTCTTGAACTGCATTTTGAAACGAGTTGCTCTCTATTTCTTAGCTTACCTTTGAGACTGTGAAGAGTGAGGCTATAATTTCAGCTTGGTGATTTGGGCCATTCATAATTTTTAAAAATGCTATGATGTTTAATATTTTTCTTAGCCTCCCAGCATTCTACCTAAAGTCTCAAAGCTCCTTTGCCCATGTTTGTTTTATTGTGTCATGCCATGTATTATCAGTTATTTTTTCCAAATTTAAAAAATTGTGGTACAAACACATAAACAGAAAATTGACCATCAGAAGCATTTTAAGTGTACAGTTCAGTGGTATTAAATACATTCATAATGTGTTACCATCACCACCATCCATCTCCAGAACTCCCACACTCTCCTCTTGACCACATCCACTCCATTATGATTTATTTTATTTTAATTTTATTTATTTGTAAACTTGAGGATATTTTATTATTGATTTTAGAGAGAGGAAGGGAGAGAGAGAGAAACATTGATGTGAGAGAGAAACATCAATTGGTTGTCTCCTGTATGTGCCCTGACTGGGGATCGAACCCGCAACCTTTCAGTGTAGGGGACGATACTCCAACCAACTGAGCCACCTGGCCAGGGCTCCATTATGATTTAAATGTGGTCCCTGACTACCTGTCCCTCCAGGCTCAGCTCAAGACCCCTGTCTTTGGGGAACTCTTGGGTTCCCCTCCACCCACAGGAATTTCTTTCCCATAGTCTTATGTTTGGAACCACTTAATGCTTATTCTTGGTGCCCATCCCTTCTCTTACACTGTACCATTCCCAGGCGGGCTCCTGTGTTACAGTGCTCCCAACTGCATCATCAAAGTGCTAATGCCCTTCAGATCTGTATCTTCAGATATTTTTGCTGCTCAGAGTTCCATACCTTTTCATCCCCCACTTCCCAGACTCTCACTCCTTCTTCCCTCCAATCCAGGTCCCCCTGGAATTAATATAGTCAGAACTGAGTTCACTTCCTTCCTCTCCAGATCCTCTTCTTTCAGTTCCAATGTGTCTTTCCTCCTTCTCATTCCCAGCATGTGATGGGGGATGGCCCACAGCACCCGAGTTTGTCTTCCTCTCTAGTCTCCTGGTACAGCCATTTTTTTGGTGCATTTCTTGGTGTCATGCAAGTTTCAGCAGGATGGTAGTAACCCCTCCAAGGCAGAACAGACTCACCGCCCCTGCAAACTCCCCTGAACCCAGGGCCAGCGGTTGCTCTAGCCACGGCTCCCAGCTTCTTTGTGGCATCCTCACTCAACCTGTTTCACACTGCAGGAGCAGATGCTGAGATGGAATTTGGCATGCAAGGTGTTTATTAGGGATCACACTTGCTGAAGGAAGGGGAAAGAAACAACTTTGGGCACAACAAGTTGAACGGTGATGCTTCCAGTGGGTACTCTGGAGAAAGCATTGCCCTTCAGAGCTGTCCCTTGTTGGGCCAATATGGCTGGGACTTTATATCTCTGTCTCACTTAGTCACCGGTCTGGGCTGCCTGGGAATGGTGTGACCTTGGGCAAGGGTGTATTTTTTTTTATTGTATTTTTTTGCATTACCATTTAGTCCCCCTATACCTCCTCCCAACAGCAATCACCACACTGTTGTTCATGTCCATGAGTCCTTTTTCCTTTTTGCTGAATCCCTCCACCACTGAGCCTCCCCCCATACTAGCTGTCATCCTGCTCCCTATCTATGAGTCTGTCTCTATTTTGCTTGTTAGTTCACACAATGGAATACTACTTGGCCGTAAAAAAGAAGAAAGTTTTACTCTTTGCAACAGTATGGATGGACCTGGACATTATGCTAAATGAAATAAGTCAGCCAGAGAAAGACAAATACCATATGTTTTACTCATATGTGGAATCCAATGAGCAAAGTAAGGCTGTTCTTAACTGACTTTGAGGTAGCTGGAGACTGCCAGCTGACCACAGTCCCTTAGCTGGGCAACAAGGGCCCCTGGAAGAAGGATCTGAATGGTTCAGCTCACACTTTCTTCCACCGACCTGCTGCAAGCCGCTTCTCTGAGTGGAAGGTGAGTTTGTCCTGAATACAGGCATGTTAAAGGCTGTGAAGTGGTTTGCTTAGTAGGATATGAAAGAACCTTACTTCATTTGTGTTAATACTCTTAACCCCTACTGAAGATTGCCTCTTGGACTGCAGATCACGAGAGTGGAGTTTCGTTGCCCTGGCACAAGGGAAATGATTTCTCTCCATTTAAAGGCTGCGGTAATGCTTTACGAGAGTGCCCTTCACTTGCTAAGGTATTAAAGTGATGATAAATCAAAGTTCAACGCTGTGGATGAGCCACAGCTTCACCAACATTTAGAGATCCCCTTGTAGATTTTCTGCTGAATTGCCCTTAATTCTGCCTACTGAGACTCCTGAGAGAATTCAGAATGTGACACAGAGAGTCTAGGAGATGCAGAAGGGAAGAAGGAAGATTTGAGATTTTAGTTTACTGGTCCAGGTGGAACCTATCACAAGTGCAGCAGACAGGTGGGGCTGGCTGCCCACATGAACGGCTGTGGAGGGTGAGGGTGGGAGGGGAGCGAAGAGAGACTTCAGAGGTACTTACATGTTCATGTCCTCTGTCTCAGCATTCCTTTTCTTGGGCCAGATCTTTGCAGATGCTGAGCATGTTGTATACTATCAGGAATGAAATGCCAGCAGAGAAATCAATGCTTCCATTAAGGGACCTACAGAAGGAGAGGGAATAAAGGCCCTTTGTGAACAGTCATTTTCATTTATGACTTGGAATAGAAAAGCCACTCAAAGGCAACATGACCAGCGTATTGGCTTGCTAGGGCTAACAAAATGCCACATACTGCATGACTTAAACAGTGGGGCTTTATTGTCTCATGGTTCTGAAGGTGTGGTTGGGCCTGGGTTCACATAGGCTCAAGAGGGGTCCTTGAAGCCAGGCCTATGCTGGAAGCAGAGGGGGTTGTCCCAGCCTTCCTGGGACCTGTAAGCTGGCAGGAGGAAGGAACACATGGTCAAAGCAAGAGGCCAAGTCAAGCCTCCCCCAGCATCCCACTGACGCTGGCAGTGATGCTGTCCACACAAGGCCTCAGAGGAAGGAGAGGGCAGTGGGACAGAAGGTCCTGGGAGGGGCCTGACGTGGCCATGGCAGAGGGATGCAGATAAGTAGAAGGAAAAAAGAGAGGTATTCCCAGGGGTCACGTGAGCAAAGTGTGGACAGAGTGGAAATGGACATGACCATACCCGTGGGCATTTTTTCTTCTATTAGTCTTTTTTCTTACTTGTAACCTGAGTTTTGACAGGCTTTGTGGCCCGCTTGTAGGTGCATGAACTGCTGCTGTAGGACCTCTAGTCCCCTGCAGAGTGCTGCTCCCCATGTGTTTCTGGAGTCCTCAGGGGTGTATCACATGGCTCATGACTGTGCCTGGCTCTGGCAGGCCTGGCCACTGACCCACTGTCCCTCACTGGGCACTGCCACTATTCCCCCATGGTCTTATGGGGCCCCTGATCCTCCCCAGGCTCTGTCATGTGCCATCAGTGCTGGCCCCTCCAGGCTTTCCCTGGCTCGGCCTTGGCCCTCGCTGCCCAGAGTAGCGGCTGTCCATTGTGACGCACGCTGTGGCTTGGTGATGGAGAAGGCCCCGGGTTTCTGCATGACCCTCAAGCAGAGACTCCTCCCCAAGGTGTGGCTTGTGTTCCAAGGTCATAGCAGAATTTTACAGAAATAAGTCTTTTGGGTTCTAAGGAGAACTTCTTGGTATTCAAAGGACTTGGATGTGAGTTTGAGGGATCAGCAGGGGATGGTACTGTGTAACGCTGCTTCTGTGCCACATTCTGAGTTACACTCCCCTTCTGAGGATCATGCTCATTGTCCTGAGATCAGTCCTCTCCCAGGATGAATTCTGCCCCAAGTCATTGTGCAAACAGACTCTCGGTGCAGCTTCCCATGTTTATGACGCCCCTAGACACAGTTTATTTTACTTCAGGGAATTGATTTGCATGGCACAGGAAGCACAACCAAGTTCAGAGGATGAGAAGACAGTAATTTTGCCACTTGCTTGCTGTGTGACCATGGCAGGATACCTGTCCTCTCTGGTCTTGAGTTTCCTCACCTGTAGAGTGGTGAGCTAGGCTAGGTCCCTAAGGTCTCTTCAGGCTGTGATGTGCAGCATATGCCAGTCTATGCACTCACTAATGGGCTACGTTATCAAGGGGTGAGAGAGAGCATTCCTCAAGGCACAGCGTTCTTCTCTAAGTGGCTCTCCATCTGTGTCCTCTACTGGCCCTTTGGTCATCCTGTCTCCTCTTCCTTTAAACCTTCTGGAAAGCACTGTTTATACTCCCTCGCTTCAGCTCGGTTCCCACCCAAAAATCAACCCACCACAATCTGGCTCTTTTGAATTTGTTCCACCAATGCTGGCTCCACTGAGTTCTCCAATAGCCTTGCTGTTAAATCTCAAGTACAATTTTCTGTCCTTATCTTCTATGGTCTCTCGGGGCCGTTCAATACCGCTGGCCACGCTCTTATTAAGACTATTCTGTACCCTGAATTAGAGTTAAGGCAAGTCGTAAGTGCAGCATTTTATGGTGGCCCTGAGGATCGAGGAGAGCAAGTTTTCCTCATCATGAGGAGACTACAGGTGGTGGGAGGGTGGGTCATTAGGAGAGGGGCCCTAGGTGGGCAGGGGCAATGGGAGAAGTGTGCATTTGGCAGGGGTCAAGGATGATGAAGAATGATGGGATCAGCTGGCCACAAACTTTGGAAAACCTCTCTGGTGCCACTTTGTTCTTGCAGCCCAGTGTTTGCAGTGGCTGGTGAACTCTGGATTCTGCAGATAAACTTGGTGAAAAGTGTTTATGGGGTGAGGATAGATGGGTCTGATAGTTCTTAACAGGTGGTGGAAATAGCAGGGGATTGCAACGTGCTGGGAAAGCCCAGGAAGTGTGAGGTCCTATCAGCATCTTCAATTTAGAAATGAGGAGTGGTGATGGTGGACTGGGCATCTAACACCAGTTTTGCAGGGTTCCCTAACCCATGTTCTTCCTGATCCATCACCCAGCCTTGCAGGGATTGTGTTCAACAACGGTGCTATTTGGTGGTTGCTAAAATGATATCAACCCTCCCATCGGACGGCAGCTAACTGATTATAAAGCTCTATCTCCCAGTACCATATGGGCCCCTCTCGGATGGGACCTGGATTGCTGGTGGCATGTGTAGACTGACACAGTGGCTGGTGTGGGGGAGGTGCTGGGTAAATGTTTGTGGAAGAACAGAAGGGAAGAAGAAATGGCTAAAATAAGCTATGCTGTGCTAGCTAGAAACTGGAGATGCTTGGCAGCAATCAGAGGAGGGAGGGCAATAATGCTTCCTGGGGCGTTCCCACTCCAAGTCATTTCTTCTTCCTGCACTTTCCACAGCGGCCTTTGAAGCCCAGCCAACACTCTCCTACTGCAATGAAGCCGTCCCGTCTGGAAGGTTTATTGCTTGCAGAGCTGTGTGCAGATCTGAGCGGGAGCTGATTCAGTGCAAACGTCTCTGCCGCCGGACACCCACAGCCAGCTGCCCATGGACGCCGGCAGATGTTTCTGTTTTCCGTTCCAGTGGGAGCTTTTGTATGCTGTACTTCGGCGCACGTCTGCAGCAATGAGCCAAATGATGAAAGCCAGGAAGAAATGGCCAGGAGGAAGTTGTGTGATCCAAATCCACAGCTTCAGCCAGAGCTTTCAGGATGGAGAGGGAGCAGATTATTGGGGATTTAGTCCAAAAAGGCCAGCTTGAGTGCTTTTAACGGCAGCCTATGGCCGAGATGGCTTGGAACAGCCCCTTGGTGAGCCCACATGGCGATTCATTGTTGAGGCAGAGATTTTCATAGTTGTAAGGGGCCTAGAGGTCATCTCAACAGAACACTGTCAGGTTGCAGGTGCGGAAACTGAGACCGGCAAAAGGAAACAATTTAAGTAGGGCTGTTTCAGTCATGTGTGAGAATTAGAAAAAGGCTCCCCCTCCAGACAGACACAGGGGGCAAGGGTTGGTGAGCAGAGTGAATCTCTGGGTCTCAGACCCTGCTTGTCCACTGGATCGGGTAACTTTGTGCCGTAAACAAGCTGCACAGCGCATATGGCGACCCTGACCCCAGGGTCGCACAGTTGCCTAACGACGGAGGTAAGATCAGAGGCCACTGCTTTGCTGCTTACCCCCCTGTAGATAGATGGTTGAGATGGAAAAGTAATCTTGACACACACCTTTTATGTGTGTTTGTGAGTCTAAGTTCAGCTAAGCAAGGAGCAGCCTGGGGTCTGTAGCTCTCAAAGCTGACTGGTTCCTGGAGCCAGACTGATGCCCAATCCTGGTCTTGCCATTTCCAACCTCGGTGAACTTGACAAGTTGCTTAGGCTCTCTGTGCCTTCATCTTCTTATCTGTCAAATGGAATGAAGAAGTCTCTCCCTCAGGGTTTGCTGGAGGGAATTCAGGGAGTTAACATGAGTAGAGTGCGTAGAGGAGGACTTGGCACACGGTGAGTCCTGCTTAGAGGTTGTAATTATTATTCTGCTCCTGGGGGGCAATCACAGCATATTTGCACAGCCCACTAATGCTTGGATCTAAGTCCCTGCCTTCTATTCACCCAAAGCTGGCTGATACCAGAGGGGCCTAAGAGGTACTATCTGGGGTGGTGGCACCCGTCAGAAGAAGAGCCAGCCAGAAAAGAGCAGAGTGGATTGGGGGCACCACACCCCTCCCAAATATGTGGATTTCAACCCAAACAGACTTTGAATAGGAAACAACAGAGGCCATGGAGATGGATGGAGGTTGGGTGATTGTGACGGAATGGCTTTCTGAGCAGGACTTAGTGAACACAAAGTGTGCTGCTGTCCTTGTTGAAAAGGAGCGGAGCCTTCTCTGGACCAGCACTGTGGGCACCACCTGCGGACCTGTTAGATATGTAAATCCTGTTGCATCCCATACTCTGGGGATGGGGCCCAGAGATCGTTTTTCTTTTCTTTTCTTTTCTTTTTTCTTTTTTCTTTTCTTTTTCCTTCCTTCCTTCCTTCCTTCCTTCCTTCCTTCCTTCCTTCCTTCCTTCCTTCCTTCCTCTCTTCTATCTATTATCTATCTATCTATCTATCTATCTATCTATCTATCTATCTATCTATCTATCTCCTCACCTGAGGACATGCTTATTAACTTTACAGAGAGGCATGGGGGAGAGAAACATTGAACTGAGAGAGAAACATCAGTTACCTCTCTTTCGGGCCCTAGCCTGAGACCAAATTTGAAACCTAGGCATATGCCTTGACCTGGAATTGAACCGGTGACCTTTAGGTGTACAGGATGGTGCTCCATCTGAGTCACACTGGCTAGGGTGGGATCTGTGTTTTCACAAGCTCCCCTCCCCACTCTCCAGGTGATGCTGATGTATGCTCCAGCTTGGGAACCAGCTTAGAGGTTTGCACAGATCTGCAAATATGGTGCAAGCATTTTGAGAAAGGAGACAGATACATTAGGCAGATTGGCCAAGGAAAATATGAAAGGAAGGTGTGATTGTCCTAGAATACTGAAAGATAAGTAACAGTGTGGAGAGACCTGCCTTCCTGCCCCTGCCCCCATGCCCCTAGCTCACAGGGTCTGAGCACCTTGCAGCAGTGCTGGGATTTGGCAGACCAGCTCCTGGGCTGGCATGGTGCTTTCCAGGTTTGGAACAGCATGGGGTCCACACATGACTGCATACCTCTTTTGGGCCAAAAATCTTAATATGTGTCACTGAAGTTTGTCCTCCAGCCACACTAGGCATGGATAGCGTTATGCCCGGGGGAAACTGAGAAGACCAAGGCAGAGGGAAGGGCTGACTTGCTTAAGGTCACATAGCTGGTAGAGAATAAATTAGGGTTTTAAATCTAGGTCTCCCAGACCCACTTTTCACTGCACCGTTTTGGCTACTGGATCCCCCCATATTCCCCTGCTTCTTTTTCCTGTTGCCTGCCTGGCTGAAAGATGTTTGTCCTGTCCTGTCAAACTCAGACCCTCTGCAATTGATGGGAAGACAGCCTTCCTTGGAGGGTCATAACTCCACAGCAAGAAGCAAAGTGGCCCCTGAGGAATACACTCTGCTCAGAGGAAACTTTTTTTCTTATGGATTCTGCTATTAACACTTAAAGGGAGTGTTACTCTGGGGGGAAATTTGTCACAAAACAGATCTTACTTGGAATATATCTTCCCGAGCATTGTCACGTTGCTGGGAGGATGGCTGCCACTCCCGGGTCATTTATCTTCCCGGGCCTGGCTCCCCTCCTCTGCCCAGGGCCCCACCCCTCTTTCCACAGAATCACTAGTCTGCAGATTGAACAAAGGGTGGCTGTGGAGGGTGCAGAAAAATGAGGCAGGGGGACTTGTCCTCAACTTGGGACAGGCAAGCTGGACCTGAGGTCCTCCCTGTCCTCCCTGACCATGCCTGCTCTTCATATTCATCTAGTCTTTCTGTTTCCTAGGACTTAGCAAAGGTGGGACATGGGGAGGCTGGAGGGGAGAAGCAGGCTTTGAATACCTTCAACTAGGAGCTCTCCTCTCTTCTCCCCTCCTCTAGACTCACTCCCCAACTTCCTTGTCTGCTTCACATTCACATTGCTCTGCTCTGACACCCAGCTCTCCAAAACCAATTGGGTGTCCTACAGTTTGATTCAGTTCTGATGCTGACTACACATAGGTCCCACAGGTTAAAGGCTCAACCCATAAGACTGCCCCTTCCCCTGCAGGTGCCAGCTGAAAGTTTAGCGTCTCCCTAAGCCATCCACATTTCTGCCAGGATGACTACAAATTTGTGGGTTTCCACAACTGCCCCTTGGTTTTGGTAATTTGCTGGAACAACTCTCAGGACTCAAGAAGGTGCTATACTTATGATTATAGTTTTATTAGAAAGGATACAACTCCGGAACAGCCAAAGGGGAGAGATACACAGGGCCAGCTATGGGAGGCACACAGAGCTTCCCTGCCCTCTCCACCTTCCCAGCACGTGGGTACATTCATTGACCTGGACATTCCCCCAGCCTCCTCATTTCACAGTTTTAAACTGAATTTTCATTATATAGGCATGATTGATGAATTTACTGGCCACATGATTAAACTGAATTTCCAGTCTCTCACCCCTCCCCAGAGGTTGGGGTGGAACTGAAAGTTCCAACTCTTTAATCAGATTGGTTTTTCTGGAGTCCAATCCCCATCCTGAAGCTGCCTAGGGGCCCCTCTGCCATGAGTCTAAAGGGACTCGTTATAAATAATAGAAGACATTCTTCTCACTCAAGAAATTCCAAGAATTTTTGAAGATTTGTGCCAGGAGCCAAGAACAAAGATTAAATATACACTTTATTATGCCACAGTCACGCATCACATTCTTCCTTTTATCACGGTGATTTGAGTGCAGGCTTTCTTGTTCCCATCAGGAGCCATGCTGTCACCATCTTCACATCATCACCAGTGGACACCTACTATGTGCAGGTGCTTCTGTGGGGGGCTTTCCAGACACTGTGCCATTTACTCCCTGAAATAGCCTCATGAGATGGGAATTACAGTCACTTCATGGTCAGGAAACTAAGACATTATTTAATGACTTCCCCGAGGTTATACAGCTAGTGATTGGTTTGAGTCTAGAGCCATAATTCTTTATCTCTGTTTATCCTGCTTCTCACCTTTTTTTTTTTCAATGATGACTGGAGTCCTTTAAAGGACCACTTAAGATGAGTCTTCCTGGATTCCTATCCTTAATTGCAGAGAGATGGCTGAGCCATGGGTAAAGTAGGGCTGGAGACATGTCCTAGAATATCTCTTCAAGCAGGAAACAGTGTTCTTGGCTCTTCAAATTGCTTTGGTGGATGGGGAAACCCTAGTCTGGGGCAGACAACGGTTCTGAGTAAGTCATGGCTTTGAGTCCTGCACTTCTGGGGATTCAGGCAGATTTCTCTAAGGATCTGAGTGGCATCCACGAGGTCCCTGGTGGACTTAACAGCTGGGCAGGGCCAAGCTTGGGACTCTAACCATCCTCAGGGACAGCATGGGTCTCATGCTATGGTTTGCCACTCCCTGACTCCATCTTCCAAGCCTAAATATCTCACACACCAATCCTTGAAGCCTCAAATTTCTATTATCTGAGGATAACATTTTTTAATTGCTTGGAGGCAGATGTTTCATCCATTCCTTTATTTATTTGTTCACTCACTCACTAACTCATTCATCCAATGATTGATCCATCCCCCAATCATTTATCCATCCATCCATGCATCCGTCCATCCATCCATCCATTCATCCATCCATCCATCCATCCATCCATCCATCCATCCATCCATGTATCTATCTATCCACCTAGTCATCCATCCACCTAGTCATCCATCCATCTAGTCATCCATCCATCCATCTCTAACATTTATTGAACTCCTCATGTATAGCAGGTCCTGTGTCCGTTGTGACATAAAGGTAGAACAGAAGGGTCCTTGTGTCCTCAGAGGAGAGAGGGGAGGTAAGACCTTATCAGCTCTAGTACAGATCTCTGCTGCATGATTTCACAGTTGGGGCCTTTGGGTTTTGCAAGGTCCATGTGTCTCTCCATCTCTGTACCTATCTATCATGTCCTAAGTCATGGGAGAAGCTCATTCTGGTCTCCAGTGATTCCAGGCCCCGGGAAAGCCAGGCACAATGAGGTGGAAGCTGGAACTCTGAGGTCAGTGCTAAGAGCTGTGGTAGGAGTAATCTAGTAGCATTGTGTCATGGGCCTTGGCTGGTATATGAAACCTTGGCAAAGGCAGGTTGCTACGTACCCAGGAGGATTCTGTTAGCTCTCTGGAGCTGGCAGACAGACTTCAGGATAACACCGTAAGCAGCATAGGGAATGTGGCCTAGCAGATGAGAAGAATAGCTGGGGCCTGAGGTAAGTGGGGAGCTAGAGAAGGCTGCAGGCCTCGTCTTCCTTGCAGCCAAGGTCCAGAGTGGACTTAGAAGTCAGTTCTTAACAAATCAGGATGTATGTAAAACCCCAGGATTTAGGGCTGGAAGAAGTCTGTAAAAGTTAGCTGACTTTGAGAAAATGTCTTAAAAACTTGTGTAGGAGGGGAGAAGGGAGCAGGCCTCCTATCTGTCATTGGTCACCGAATTCTCACAACAACCTGTGAGGTAGGACGGTATTATTGTTCCTGTTTTACAGAGGAGAAATTGAGGCATAGAGAATTTAAGTAATCTGTCAAAGATTATACAACTAGTAAGTACTGAAGCTGGGATTTGAACTGAGACTGTCTGACTTGAGCCTCTGAGGTTGTAAGCACTTCTTTATATAGTATTGAGACTGTGTACTCAAGGTCATAAATAATTTCTTTAGTTTTCACACCTGTCAAGTGGGATTACCTGTGTCTACAGGGTTGTCATGAGGATTAAGAAAGAGGCAAGCAGACCAAGAGGTGAGGCTGTGAGGCTGTGCTGGAGCCATGGTGTGCATGATCAAATCAGTGTGTCAGGAAAATAACAGATTTCCTTGCGTCACGCATGAGTCCTTGGGACCAATGCTGAATGGCATTTAACTAAACCCTGGCAACATCCCTTTAGGTACTGTCCCTCTGCCCATTTTTTCAGACAAGGAAGCAGAATCTCTAAAGTGACACAGCAAGGGGGAGAGCCAGGACTCAAACCCACACATGTTCAAAGCCCATCTCTGTGGGTTTCCTTCTGCTGCCAGGCACCATGGAAATGTGATGGTGCAAGTCACAGCTCTTTCCCCGTGGGGTTTACAGTTGGCTGGTGGTCCCTGCAAAGCACACACGTGGGTAACTGGGCAACAGGGGAGAGAACATGTGCTCTCCAGACGGATGCCTTGGATGCCTCTCGGAGGAAAGGCAGAGCCTCGTGGCACAGAGTTCTAGAGGTGGGAGCCGGTGGTGGGTTGCCAGATTAACTTGTGGTGGCTGCTGTACCAGAGTGCTACAAACTTAGTGGTTTGAAACAATGCAGATTTGTTCTCTTACAGTTCTGGAGATCAGAAGTCTAAAATCAAGGTGTTGGCAGGGCTGGGTACCTCCCTGAAATTTCTTTGCTTTTTCTAGCTTCTCCTTGTCTCATGGTTTCGTCTTCTGTCTCCACAGCCACGAAGCATTTTCTCTCCTTTCGTATCTCTGCTCTGTCCTTACATCTTCTGTCTGACTCTGATCTTCCTGCCTTCTGTGTATTGCAACCCTGTGATTACATTGGAACCACCTGGGTATCCAGGACAATTCCTCCGTTACAAGATCCTTATTTCAATCCCACCTGCAATGTCCCTTTTGCCATTTCAGGTAACACAGTCATAGGCTCTGGGGATTAGGACACAAACATCTTTGTCCTGCCTCCCACATGTGGGAATGGCTAGAGCTGAGTGTTTAAAGAGATGAGAGACAGTTGGTTTCAAAGAGCTGCTGTGGGACAAACAATTAGGATGGCAAACACATTTTATCTGGACATATTCTCACTGTTTGGAGCAGTTTCCTGGGTTAGTGGGTCTGAACTGAGAGGGAGAGAGTCTCATGATTGATTAATGATGTCTGTCAAGAACTCTAGAATAGGAAGGGCAGCATGCTTTTCAGGTACTGGCCAACCTGAATGAAGGTAGTTTAACCCTTTGATTTCCATGGGTGATAAACAGGCCTGGAAAGGGAGATCGCTCATCTGAGGTCCCACAGCTGGTGGCAAAGCTGGGCCTAAAGTCAGACCTCCTCATCCATGGTTCAAATGTAGCCAGTCTGAAGCACTGGGTTATAAGGTAGCCTTCAGGGTAATGCAGGAGTTGGTACCCAAACTGTTGGAAAGAGGGTTGTGGGGCTCTGAATAAAGGGTAAGAAGCTGAGCCTTACCAGGAGGACAGGAGAGGGACTGTCACCAGGGGAGGGTGAACCTGGACTAAGACTAGCAACAAGTGATTGAAGCAAGTGGAAAGTTTGCAACCCAGGGGTCATCTGCAGCTATGGGATAAAGCATGTGGAAGTTCAGAGCAGATGAGGTCTAAGTCAAGGGCTGAAGCTCAACTACCAGGCACTAGGAGCTAGGGGCAGGTGTGGAGTCTGGGCAGGTATGGAGAGGGCTAAGGACAATTGCTTTCACCCAGGACTGGCAAGTATATTTCATCTTGCTTGCTTTCTGCAATCGATTGGTAGTGGCTTACTAGAACATGGGTGCCCAATGTGATTCTGACCCGTACCTGAGGGAAATCCCCATGATTGATTAGTGATGCCTGTCATGGGTGCAGAAATGGAAAAGATAATATATTGCCAGGTTTTAACCATTCTTACACAACACTTTGTTTATCTAGTTAAAGACAGGTTACAAAGTGCCTTGAAGGCAGATTAGAAAAGAAATGGGGTCATAAAGTGTAAATGCTATGCAAAGAGTAGCAAGAAGGTGGGAAAACTGGTCCTACAGCAGCCAGGAGGGGTGGAGGCTCAGTTTTTTTTAGCAACTTGGCATGCAACATTCTGATGGGGAGGTGTCCTTTCCCACAAAGTGATGGGCCTGGAGACATTAACTGTCACATAATAAATGTTGAATGGAGGCATGAACAAATTTATTCCATATAAACTCAGGACTATATTTCCTGCTCACAAATATATACTTTTGAACTTGCACTTGTTGGGGAAGATAGGATAATGTGTAGCAAGTCAACAGTCTTGCTAAGAACAGTTGGAAAAAAATATAAAAACTAACTGTTTAAAGGCAAGAGAACTATGGAAGCAACCAGGATCAGAGGGGCTGAGCCTCTCGGGGCAGAGAGGTGGGCTGACTTCCCCCTGGGGGCATTTGCCACTTCTCGGTTCATGCACGAAGCTGATAGTACAGGTTTTGTTGCTTCGGGCAGGGACACCACTAGCCCAACCACTTCTGTTTACAAAGCTCATTTCCTCTCAAGTTCAAGGTGAAAAAAGTGGACCCGAGATTTTTCTCAGTGACTAGCACACAGTGGGCTTTCAACCAGTGTTTTCTGAAACATGAGCGCTGAAGTTTGGACCTGGCCTGGGTCTGTTTGCGAGAGCCTTCCATCGCTTTTAGGTTTCATTTGGCTCCCAAGTTTGGAGGTTTTTTTTTTTCCCCCCTCTGGAAAAACTGCTGCATGATCTGATTTTTTAAAAAGTTAAAATAAATTAAAGATTCATGTTGTTTAGAGGAGTATTCTGAGAATTTCACAACATCCCCAGGAGATAATTGGTGTCTCCCCAGGGAGTCACCAGGCGCAGGCTGGGGATGATGGTGTAAATCACTTGAGTGCCAACAGCAGTTTTAATTAAGTTTTTCCAGAATCAGATGCTTATTTCACTGAAAAGTGCTGGGCTTTGTTGACAAGTGACACATAACATTTCATTCTCCAGGGATTTTTTTTTTTTAATCATCAGAAAACATCCTTGTGGAGATTTGGTCTCCACATTAATTAATCAGCCAGTCAATCAGGGCCTGGCTCTGGTGATGCAGAGAGGGCAAGTGTGGTTGGGCCTTGGCCTCCCAGAGATGCAGGAAGCCAGAGGCCTCCCCCAGGTTCAGGGGCTAGATCCTTGCACAGGTCACCTCCTCACTCCTCACCTCTGCCCTGGAGGGGAGGTGCTAGGATCTCTGTTTTCACAGAGGATGCTGAGGCTCCAGAATCCCCAGTAATTAGGATGCTCTCACACAGTTCGTACACAGCAAAGCGGGCAGGCACCAACCCTGCTCCTTCTTGCTTCCTGGGGGCACATTTCTCCATAATCTCACTGTTGCCCTGGGTTCCTCAAAGAGTTTCTGAACCAACTGGAGATGTCAGACTCCAACCTGACAGAAACAAGCTGTCATGGTTCCAGATATTTTTTACTGGCTCTCATTCCCCGATTCCAGGAACCCCCCAGATTCCCTGGAGTCCCACAGGAAAGGGGCAGGGAAGTCGCAGGTGAAATTGGGAGGAAAATGAGGTCAGGGCAGTGGGCCAGAAGATGCCAGTTTACTGCCACCTCTGTTTTGTGGATGAGTGGCCAGGAAGGCAGAGGAGTGAGTTTAGAGATGTGGGTTCTTATCCCATTTCAGCCATGACCTTGGAATGACCTTTGCCAGGTCCTTTCCCATCTCAGAACCTCAGAACTAGGGAAGCAGAGGATGCTTCACTGGCAAGCATCCTCTTCCTGGGGAAGGCTGAGTCAGTGATTCTAGGATTTTAACCCATTAGTACTACAAATCCCACCAGAAACCACACAGTACAACTCCTGCTTGTGCGATGTGGTGCTGATGCTGTGTGCAATTTCAACAGGGCTTTTCTGGAGACCCCAGTGACTCAACCCAGAGCCTTCGACCCTAGCTGTTCACTGAGATTGCTTGGGGAGCTGTTTAAAATCATAGATGCACAAGTTTGCTGGAGCCCGGCTATATTTTGTGGCTCACTGTGCTCCATTTTCTCTCTCCCATGAACTAGTACATGGGCTGTTGTCTCTAAATGGTCAAGAGACAGAGCATGCTGAGGTTGCCTCTTCCCTCACTCAATCCCTCTCCAAACCTCTACGGTGCTCACTGGGTGGGCTGCCTGGAGAAAGTGCTCAGGACCACAGGGAGAGGAGCAGGGTCCTGTGTCTGGCTCCATACTTGATTTCTTTGGGCCCTTTGGACAAACCACTTGCTAGAGGGCCCAGCACTCCTGTTTCCTCTGAGAGAACTGCTATTCTCCCTTTCCCTGTGGGTTTGGTGGGACTGTAAATCCATCATGGCCACCACTACCACCCACTCATATGATAGGAGAACATGTGACCCAAGCCCAGCTGATTGTAATACTCCATCTCCTCTCAACACTGATTGATCCAGGGGAGGGGGCATGTAACCAACAAGAGCCAATCAGAGTTCCTCCCTGAGACTGAGAAAAACAGCTCTGTTTATTTGTTTTTGTTTTATTTTTCTTTTGTTTGGCAATCATCTTCCGTGGCTGAATGGAAAAAGTCAGTCTATGCAGTAAGAGAGAAAGAGAGCAGCACAGAAGTCATAGAGACCTGAAAGATAGATGGGTGGATAGACAGGTAGATGATAGGAAGATAGATAGATAAATAGGTAGATAGATGTGTAGATGGATAGAGTATGAGCTCATGCACCCTCTATCCCTGAAGCCAGAGGCAGTCTTCTTGCTGCAGCCCACTGCCCTGTGAAATGATACTGCCTTTGGCTTCTGTTACCTGCTACAGGAAGACCTCCCCATTCTTCCCACCCTGCCCCGTGTACTCACTCTTCCTGCCCTGGGCTCTGGCCTCCCAGTTTTAAGGGGTTTCTGAGTGTATTCTGCTGGCCCTTCCAGCAAAGATGGTCCCAGGTTCTTAGGCTGTCCTGCCACAAAGCTGAAGAATTGTGGCTGAAGCCACCAAATGTTCTTAACAGAAGTGTTGATAACATAACAGCTTTCCAAGTAAATCCAGAGCCTTCTCATTCCAAGGGAGGAGGAGGCTGTATGTGATGCTGGGGGCAAGGGAGGCAAATTACTTTTGTTCTCTGCAGAGCCTGCCCCCGGGTCTGCCTGCCTCCCTGGTGCTCTGCTGACTGGAGAATCTTCCAGCAGTGCTGGCTTCCAGGGGGGTGACAGTCAGATGCAAATCACTTCTGCTCCTCAGCTCAGCACTGAGGCCCCGGTGTCTGCTGGATTCAGAGCGCAGCCACTCCTTCCTCCAGCAAATCCCTGCCTAGCACAGCCAGGGCCTGTGCTGTTGTCATTAGGAGGTATAAAATCCTAATTTATATTGCTGAGAGGGTAATTTATACACTAATGTAAATTTCTTTTACTGCTGATTTTTGAGCAGCTGATGTGCAATTATTTCCAGCTCCCCTTCCAATGCAATTCTAAAATGACAACTGCTAATACCTTAATACTCTTTATGATTGCCTGAGATGGTATTTTCCCTGGATCAAATGTATCCAGTGGGGTTTGACATAATTGGGCTAAAGATTTCTCTTTCTGAAGCTGCAAGACTTGTAAGGCTAATCTGGCTGGGGGAGATGGTGGCAAAGGCCTTTTGTTTGTGTTCCGTTCTCCCAGCCCGCTGCTCCTTTCTTCTTCATTAAACCACAGGGCGCTCCTATGTGCTCCCCCAGAAGGGAGCACGTTACACAGAAGTGGGGTGCGATATAAAACCATTACATTAAGGGCCCACAACAGGATAACTCTCAGGGAGAAGGGTTTTTGCTTTCGGAACACACTAGGGCATGACTGGCTGGCCTCAGTGTAAAAAGCCACCGTGCATGAATCATGAGTGGTGGTGTTTCAGACAGTAGTGTCAGCTGGTCAACACAACAGTCATCTTGAGGGGTCTGGCTGTGCCAAGGGACCAGTTCTACCTCGAGAGTGAGAGATGACAGTGTCTTTAGAACGTATCCCTGGCCCTGATATGGGTAGCTGAGAGCTGGTCAGATGAGGACCAGGGTCCACAGGCATTCTGACGTCTGTCCCTGACCGGTGCTGTGGCCTCTACAGCATGGTGTAGTCAAAAGGAAGAAGAAACCCAAGTGCTCTTTCAGATGAATTAACACAATGTGGTCTATCCATACAATGGACTATTATTCAGCCTTAAAAAGGAAGGGAACTCTGCAATACGCTACTATGTGGATGAACCTTGAGGACATTATGCTAAGTGAAATAAGCCAGCGACAAAAAGACAAATATTGTATTTATATATGAGTCCACTTATATGAAGGACCTAGCATAGTCAAACTCATAGAAACAGAGAGTAGAATGGTGGTTGCCAGGTGATGGGGGGAGGAGAGAATGTGGAGTTATTATTTAATGGGTGTGGGGTTTTAGTTTTGCAAGATGAAAAGAGTTATGGAGATCGGTTGCCCAACAGTGTGAATGTACTTAACACTGCTGAACTCTATGCCTGAAAATGTTTAAAATGGTAAATTTTATGTTATGTATGTTTTACCTCAATTAAAAATAAAAGCCCCTTCTCTAAAACCCAAATATAGTCCTGGGGCTTGAGCTGGCTGGGAGTTCCCTGTCAGACTCCAGATGAATAACCCTGGGCAAGTCCCATGGCGGCTGTGGCCCTCTGTCACTGCCTGGTTCCCTGGGAATGGCTCTTCCAGTCCTCTCATTGCCCAGGCTGTCGGAGCATTAGTTCCAGGTGACAACAAAAACAGTCTATGCTAGGACATGGCCCACTCAACCGCTGGTCCTACCCGCTCCTTGTGTGGTGACAGGTTCCAGTTTCGTTCCATTTTTGGGCAGGCAGCAATGTGCTCAGGAAAGGTGAACCAGCCCCTGACCCAGAGAACAGACCTTGAGTTCCCTAGCAATTGTAGCAATTCACTTCCTCTTGGCCAGTTATTACCCCAGAGGTGGCTATAAGGCTTATAGGGCTTATAGGAAATGAGCCAAGTTGCTGGAGACTTCTGGGAAACATATTTTGCTTTAATAAAAGATGATGTTGCCCTGACTGGTATGGCTCAGTGGGTTAGGCGCATTATCCCGCAAAGTGAAAGGTTGCTGGTTTGATTCCTGGTCAGGGCACATGCCTGGGTTGTGAGTTTAGGGCTAGTATGAGAGGCAACCTACCAATGTTACTCTCTCACATCGATGTTTCTCTCCCTCTCTTTCTCCCTCCCTTTCCCTCTCTCTAAAAATAAATAGACAAAACCTTTTTAAAAAAGATGATGCTATAGGAACAAGGCTCTTTTCCTACACTTTTTCATCTCTCTGCCTTGCATGTGGTTATGTGGTACTTCAGCAGCCCTTTTGTGACCATGAGTAGCAGAACTGGAAATGTTTTCTCAAAGACAGAAAGTCAAGAACATCCTGGGGATGGCAAAACAGTAAGACAGAAGAAGTCTGTGTCTTTGACAACATGGTTGAGCGACTATTCCAAATCTAGCAATGTTAATCCCTGGGCTTCTTTTATTTGTGAGAACTGATGTCTTTATTGCTGTTGCTGCTACATTCTGAGCCCAGTGGAAGACAGCAGGACCCATTGTCAGGCTCCCTTTGCCCTCACTCCAAGTTCCATGGCCTCTTCTAGTGCTGCATGGGAGAAAACATCACCCGTTGCTGCATGCTGAGGATGGCAGAGCTGCCCTCCTAGCCCTGGGATGACTTCTCGGGATTAAGTGAGAAATAAATACGATTCCAACCTGGTGAGGCCATTGTGTTATGGGTCTCTTTGTTATAGCAGCTTAGACTGTCCCTTAACAGGTATACTACTGCTACCAATGAACTACTTTCCTGGCCTAAGGATCCAGTAGTCTTTAACTCTCATATATGTTAGTTTGGTCTCCTTACTTAGGACATGCCTCAGAAATAAGAGGATACTCTCCGTCATCAACATGAAGGAAGTTTCAGCCTCATACCTTCATGATTTCTCCTGGAGAGCCCAGCAGCTCCTCATCTGATGGCATTCCTGGTTGCCTGCCCTGGTATCATGGAGATAGAGCATCAACCTTAATACCCAACAAAGATCTCTAACTCATCATGAGAACAAGGGCACTTGAGAAAAGAGTAACAGGGTAAAGGAAACTATAGAACAAGTCCTGGATGCTTAAAATGGCTAAAGAAATGAAAAGAAGGCATAGAAACCATAAGGAAAGAATGGTATACCCGATTTAAAAAAAAAAAAAATGTTCTTGTTACATTGACCCACACCTGGTATTGATCCAATAAAATTCAAACGCCAAGCAACTCATGCAAAAACCTCATCACGATCCCCAGAAAATGCCAGACATGTGTATGTAGTTAGACTTTGTGATTCTCTGAAGAAAGAAAACCAGCTTAAATATTTTAATTGGACTCGCATGTCTCTTGCGGCCCTGAACATGTGCTTTCAGGATGCTGCTTGATTTAATACTCACATCAGGGATGCAGTCCATTTTCCAGCATAAATGGTTCTTTTTGGCCAAGAAACATATCCATTGGTCCTTGTAGGTTTTTTTCTCCCTGCTGTGACTGCACTAAAGCAAAAGTACTTAAGAATCAGAGCTGAGTGCAGAACCTTAGTCTCACGGAGGCGGATGGACCTTAAGAATCTTATGGCATTGCTCTATTTCTTTACAGACGTGTGAATTGGCCCAGAGAGGCAGAGAGACCCGCTGTGGAAGCAGCTGGTCAGGGAAAGCAGTGGGATTAGCACGTGTGCCTTGGTTTCCTCAGCCTGTTGGGGGAGAATTTATGTACTATGTTTATGAGTTTGTGTTTATTTTTCACTCTCCTCTTGCCTTAAAGATCTCTGAGCACAAAGGCAGACCATAACTAAAGGGTTGAGAGGCGCATATTACTTCCATCTGGTGGGGTGGGTCTTTAAAAAATGGGCTTCAGAGTTTATTCTTTGTTTTTATTTCGATTGTGATGAAAATTTGCCTCACTTTCAGCCCTGTAGAACTCTGCCCTGGCCCTGGCCCACCTGGGCTTGCTGTGGGGAGTAGGATCAGGGAGATGAGGACAATGGCAGGACCTGGGCTGGGTTTACTGCATCTTGGCTGAATGAGAGTAAGCCATTTACCTTTGAGTTAGAATTTTGGCACTCATGCCCCATGCCTGGGGAGTTTGCATTTTAAGCCTGGTTTCTCCTAGTGGGGTAAAGAGTTCGATTCTTGGTATCAAGTTTCGGGGATCAGAAAGCTGGGGTGGGTGAGGCATCTGGGAACTCTCTAGGGCTCTCCTAATTTTATGTCAATGTTCTCTATGTCAGCCTATGAATAGGGCCAAGGGAATACCTTTCTCCAACAGCCCTGGGAAGATCAGGGAAGAGGGTGGCAGATGAATTGTGGGTCATGAGCCATCCTGTGCTGTAAATCCATCTGCTTTCCCACATCTTGAGTTTTGGGGTAAGAACAGTTACCCATTCCTGGCTGGCCCACTTGCAAATCTGTGCGTCTGGTTGGAAATGGAAGCTGGAGTGAAGGCATGTTCATGGTTCAGTCCACCCTCCTGTTAGAAAAGCTGCTTGTCATGGGGCCACACTCCATGGCAACACCCTACATCTGTTTGTGTCTGTATCTGTCCAACTTTCTGTATCTGTAGATGCAGCTTTCCTGTCAATCACTATCGGGCAAAATCTAACTGAGGGCTTTCTCTCTTAGCTAAGTTGTATGATGCCTGCATACCTGGTTGAAAGAGAAATTCTTTGGAACGGTTTCTGGTTCTCACCTGGACAAGACAGTCTTGCTTTTGGGTTAAACTGGACCTCCTTCTCCTCACTGCATTCTATCAAGCCTGTTTGATTGGGAAAGCCAGCCCCAGACAGCTCTGTCCTTGCTCAGCAGATCCTGTTCTCTTGGAGGCCACAAGGGGCCATGGCTGCAGGGGGCTCTCCTGAGAGTCGTTCTGGGGACTCCTGAGAGGGTCTGAGGCCCTTTGAGACTGAGCCAGTATGAACCACGGCACCGTTCTCAGCTTCATTTTTCTTAATTGGCTCTAATTACTCTGTCATCATAAATGTACTGACATCAAAGGTCTTCAAGTTCCTTTAAGCAGCTGGCAGTAATCAGCCTCATTAATTTTGCTGATTCCCATCTTTTGAAAATGGCTGGTTTGTTTTAGACATGATGCTCTGTTCAGTGCTGCTTCCCACATCTCCTCCCCATGTCCTAGGTCTGTACTACAAATGTGGCCACGAGTCTGAGAGCTCGTCAACACCCCTGGTGCCCCTCACCTCCTCTGAGGTCGGTGTGGGTGGGGGGAAGGTGCCTTTCCCTGAGAGAGGCTGGGTGACCTTTCTCTCAGGTCACAGAGCATGAAGACAGGGCGCAGGGCATCGCCCAGGTCTGCCTGGACCATCTTGTCTTCCTGGGCCTTGGGAGAGAGTCAAGATATCTGAATTATAATCACTTAAATATTTAATCTTGGGCATCCTCTCTACACTGTTCCTCCTCCCCCCATGAAGTTCAGGGGCTGAGCTAACTGGCTGTGATGGCTCCTTGGAGTTTGCTGCCTCTGGCTCAGACATGTGCTTCCTGTCTGGGTCCCTACGTGGCCTTTAGCATTTGCTGCCTTGAATGTGGTAGGGAATACTGGAAGAGGCCTTTGAAGTCAGAGGGATTTGTTTAGATTCCAGATGCTGCAACTCTTTTAACTGTGTGGGCTTGGAAAGTGACTATATCACTGTGCCTCAGTTTTCTTATCAGTAAAATGGGGGAAACTATGCCAACCTCCTAGGGATGTTGAGATACTTAAATGAGGTAATGCACATGAAGTGCCCAGTCCACCGTTGGCATGTGGCAGGCCTCTGTCCTTTCTGTCTGACCCAGCTGGATTGTGAGACCTTCAATGCAGGGGGCCCAAGAAATGGTTGCGTTTTAGACCCATCCTTGGGCCCACACCTCTTAGCTCCTTGGTGGAGAGGGATGCTTTCCCAGATGGCCAGACAGGGTCTTTCTGGGTAAACAGATGCCACTTTGCCCCTGTCCTGCCTTCCTGCTTTGTAACGAGATGTTCTGAATCAGCAGGTGCAAGTTCTACCTACTCTGGGAAGAAAAATTCTGGGCTGATGGTGGGTTGCAGGGGGTGGGGTGCGCGGTGGAGTGTCCCTTCCATA
This sequence comes from Anoura caudifer, assembly GCA_004027475.1. NCBI lineage: Eukaryota > Metazoa > Chordata > Mammalia > Chiroptera > Phyllostomidae > Anoura > Anoura caudifer. The sequence goes on along the minus strand of PVKU01003897.1, from coordinate 33,637 downwards.
GTCCACCCCTTGAAACTGTCTCTCCATAATGCCTCCCGCCCCCTTTCTGCTTCAGCAGCTCAGTCCTGCCGCTGACAGAACTGATTACCGCCTGTGAGTGATAATATAATTCAGTTCCCCTCAAGGAGAGATGCTATCAGAGAGGCTTTTTTAAGAGGAAAAATATATAATATACTGGTTGAAAAGGGCTATCTTTCCTCCTGGAAGAACAGTTATTAATCTCTTCCCAGTACATTTTCATATCATTTTGGACATTTATTTCCAGGCTGTGATATTATAAAACCAGGCGTTTGTGTCAGTTTTGATGCGGTGTAACATGCTAGAACATGAAAAGGCGTAATTACTGCTGTGGCCATTGGAATTGCTAACGAGATCTTGACATTTTCAAATCGGACCCATTTCTCAGTGATCCAGAAGTCAGCCCTGTAGCTATGTGGCCTGCATGTCAATGAGGCGGCTCACAGCTCAGGGGAGGGAAGACGAAGGGGTGGGGTGCAGAGTTTACATTGTTTGAGATGAACCCCAGTGCCTGGAGTTAAGGAGTGAAAATGGTGGAGGAACCAGCTGTCTGCTTCAGAGCTTCCTTCTCTCACTCAAAAGAGAGGTTTGCCTTGGGCTGTCGGGCCTTTATTTTCAGATTTAGGGTTGTCCGTTCAGGAAATCTTCATTGAAGCCTCACTCTGTATCTGGCCCTGGGGAGAGAGCAATGAACAAGGTGGAATTCATTCTCCCTGAAATTGTTGGCTGAACTCCCCCCATAGATACCCTCCCTCATTCTCAAGTGCTGGGAGCAGCAGCTGCTGGAATTCCTTAGAAATGCAAATTCCTAGTCTCCACTCCAGACCTACTGAGCCAGAGAGCTCTTCGGTGGGGTGTGCCCAGTGATGTGTGTGGCACAGCCCTGCAGGTGATTGTGATGCACCTCATAGTGAGAGAACCACCCCTGTACACCTTCCTCTGCATGTCCCAGAGACCCTGAAGCCCACCTCTTACGTGATGAAATTCAAGTAGAAGAACTGGGGTTGGCTGTTGCAGCTGAGCTGCCTGGGTCAGACACCTCTGCTCTGTTAAGTCATGTCCTCTTCCCCTCCCTCCTGCTGTCCCCACCCCTTTATGGGCCTCTGTGGATCTCTGGAAATGGAACCACTGGCAGCCACACACTCACAGAGTGAGGGCGTCAGCTAATCCAGGGCCTGCTGCAGGGCTGGAACTGGCTACTGGGGAAACAGGGAGCAGGCCTGAGGGAGGGGTCAGAGAAAAGACAGATGCTTGCAGCAAAGTCAATTTAATGTTCTTTCTGCATCCCCAGAGCCTGATAATCCCGTATACTCTTGAAAAACGGCACTAATATTGGAACAAACAAATCTGGTAGTCACACTGGGCTCCTCTCTCTCATGAGCCTCATCTCCATCAGTACTCAGTGTTTCCGACAGAATGTTACTTACCCGTTCGTTTCTCTGTCCCCACCACCCCTGACTTTCTCACCTGGACCAGAATCTTAATGCCCCTCCCCCACAACTCCCAGAATGCCACCCAACCTACCCTATACAGCAAGGCCAGGTTGTGACATGCATTAGGAGGAAGAGGGCAAGGCAGGTGAGAAGAGGGGTGGAGACCCAGGTAGACAGCAGGAGGGGTCAGAGAGCAGAAAACATTCACAAGCTGGAGGAAGGTAGGTTTGTTGGAACCCACAGAAATCAGCAGCAAGGGCCAGCACAGGGGACAGTGGAGTGAGGCCTGTGGGCAGGATAGGAGGCGAGCATCTGCTGGCAAATGCTGTGTAACAAATCACCCAGAATAAAGTTGCTCCAAACATGACAATTGGTTTACTGTTTCCTCTCACAATTCTGGGGGTTGACCAGGTTTAGCTTGGCGGTCCTCACTCAGGGCTTCTTACTCAGCAGCAGTCAGTATGAAGGCTTTCTCGGTCACGTGTCTTCCCCACCCCCTGGGCTGGCATGCTCCCCCGCATCCCCCATCGTCTCCATGTGGTCTCTACTGCTCGAATGCTCCAAAGTGCACAGCCTCAGGGAGCAGGGCAAGCGCTGTGCCACCTTTAATGATGTAGCCTGGAAAGTCACATGGGGTCTCTTCCTCTGTATTCTCCTAGTGGAGGCAGTCACCAGTTACTCAGGCCTGCCCAGGTTCGAGGGGGGCTATATAGATCCCCCAGCAGGAGTCTTGGCAAGAGTCTGGAAGAATGTGGGGGAGCAGAAACAGTGTTGTGGCCAGTTTTGGAAAATACAGTATATTTGGGTGAGAAAGTTACCATGGTTGTTTGCCCCAGGGCTACAGGAGAGGAGGTGATAACAGATCAGTAAATAGACGTGTCTGGAGTTGGAAGGGAGGGAAGGGAAGGGTTGGCCTCCAGAGCCAGGCTCTACAGTGAGAAAATTTAGGTAAGAAATTTTAGATGGAGTATTAAGTAGGGGAATCAACGAGGCTGCTGGAAAGTCTTGTGGAGTGGTTGGGTTGATGTTTCAGCTGCGGTTGTGAAAGTGGGAAAGACACCTGTGTTCGGCTGCCTGTCATTACCAAACCCAATAAGCAGAGACAGATTGAATCTTTATGGGCACTTTATTTAGATGGCAGGCGATCTGAGAAGACAGCGGGTTCATACCCTAACAGACCATCTTACATTTTCTTTCCAAGCCAATGTTTTTATAACAGAGAACAAAGTGCCATGAGGGGTTTTGAAAGTCAGGGAAAATTAGATTTAAAAACTGCCGTATTCACACCCTGGGCAGTTAGCTATTCCCAGGGGCAGGTGGTTGGTTGGGTGGTTGTCAGTCTCTCCCTGGAAGGAAGGCCCGGATGCCTCCACTTGTCCCCAGGCAGTAATCTCTAGCAGTGCCCCAGGAGGACGGCTGTTTCCCCAGGAGCCAGGATGGGCCTTATCTGTAGGATCTGAAACGAAAGCTTTAACATATACATTACTTATTTACCTTAAACTAAACCTTGAGACAACCATCAGGTACTTAACAGTTGGGTTGCAGATCCCTCTTTTTGTTGACAGAGGTGACTGGAGCAAGTGGCAGGTGCGCAGGAGAGCAAGGGTAGACTGGCTGAGAGAAGGACCAGATGGCCTTGTTGCTAACAGTGGCTGTGCTTCCCAGGATGCCAAGAGCCGAGGGACCACCTTGGGGGACAGCCAACTAGAAGTGCCCAGAACCCATAGAAAGAGACTTTCAGGAGGCCTCAGTGGTGTGAAGATCAAGATTTTGGGTGGTCAGACTTGTGCCCAGGGAGGGTGCAGAGCTTGTTTAAGCCACAGAGGCAGGCCTGGAGCTCACATCTTCTAGCTCCTGGTCAGCATCTTCTCCCCTGAACTAGGACTCAGGTTGGTAGCAGTCAGGATTCTTCTTCCAACAAAATCCATGTGTGTCTCAGCAGGGGCCGCAGCTGTGCCTTCTCACTTTTGTTCTATGTCCTCCTGACTTTGAGGATCCAGCTGGATGGACAGGACTTCTAAAAGTCCTGGAAGGTATTTAGAAAAGAATTCTGGTTAAGTCAGCAATGGCAGAACCGTGGGCATGTGGTTATACAGACATCAGGAAGGACACTCATTAAAAGTTTTTGAATAGTTTATAATCAAATCCTTTGATATAATGTTGGGGACAATAACTGAAATGTGCAGTTGTATTCGCAGAATGAACTTGACTGTGTAAAAGTGTAGATGAAAGACGGGAAGTGTTCTAAAGCAGTGGTTCTCAAGCTTGAGCGTGCCTCTCAGAATCACCTGGGGGATTAAGCACCACTCCGGGGTCTCTGTGTTGTTAGGACAGAGTGGGGCCCCAGAATGTGCATGTCAACAAGCCACCAGGCCATGCTGAGGTGGCTGGTCTAGGGGACCACATGCTGAGACCACTGTGCTGAAGGTTAGGGGCTTCTTTTGGTAATAGGCTTGTGCCTAATTGCTGTCTTCATTGCTATACTCTCTGATTTTTTGAACTGTTCTACAGTGGTTGTGTATTAGATGTGTAATTGGAAACAAAAACAATTACTAAGGCAACGTAAGATGAGAATGCTTCTGCAGATGGGAACGAGGAACATTCCTCCAGAGTAAGATGCATTAATTACCCGGACCTGGTGGAGGTGCAGGTACTTGGGTAATGTCTGTGTGCACCTCTCTACTGTGGAGCAAACTCTACCCCCTCAACCCGTGCTGAGATGCCCAGGCTCAGGGCAGAGAATTTTCATTTCTCGGGAATTCTAGCTGAGAGTCATCTGGCTCCTGGGAGGGGACACTTCAGGAGTCAACACTCCCATCTGGCCTGGCTGGCCCCTGGGTGGCTGAGCTGACCTGACGCACAGCTGCAGGACAGACTGCTTCTGAGACCTTAGGGTGACAGAAAGCAATGCAGGCTGTCCCACTCCAGGGATCACAGGGATCACTCAGATCACCAGGATCACATCTGTTGTGAGGAATCAGCCTCAGAAGCTGAAGGAGCCCCCAGTGTAAACATTGGCAACACAACCCTAGTCCCTTCTCAGGAGCTACATGAGTCTCCTCTCACCCCTCCCCTGCCCCCTCGTCTTCCTGCCCAGCCCCTTCTCCACTTTTATCTAGCTACCATTCTTTGGCCTGATTTCTGTTTCTGCTACACACTACCTCCCCCCGCCTCCCCCCCCCCCGCCCCCCGTCCAGCTTAGGGCCTTTGCACAAGCTGTTTCCTCCCCAGGAAATCTCTGTCCTCAGATCTCTGCCCCGTTTCCTCCTTCCCACTGCTAGGGCTTCAGCTTCATCACTGTAGCACTTCTGCTCCTCCCCCATCACTTTCTAGTCTGCCCTTCTGTTTATTCTTCATAGCCCTTACCGTGATTTAAAATCACATTTTATTTATTTATGTTTGTTTCCTTCCATTTAAATAAAACATTTCCAATGGCAAAGAGTCCAAGTGTGCTGTTTACTAGAAATCTCAGTGTCTAGGCTGGCCCCTGGTGTAGAGAAAGCTATCAATAAATGTCTCTTGAATAAATTAATCCCTTGCCTCCTTCCACTCCTCATGGTGTTACCACTGCCACTCTTACTGCCCTTGCATTTCATCTGCAGGCTTGACCTGCCTGAAACTGGCTGCTTGTAGCCATACGCAGGTAGGTGTCAAGCTGGAAGAAGTGACAGATCATTTGGGATGTTTGTGTCTATGGTTCTATCCCTAGTGGCAGGTCAGAGTTCAGCTCTTGTTGTGGGACAAGGGGAGAGGAGGAGAGAGAATCTTCATACGGTTGAGGCAGCAGAGAGACTGGTAAGAGTGTTTCTGCAGGAAGTAAACAAGGAAAGGCTATTGAGATAAAATTTCTCCAGGGCCAACCTGCTGAAGACCTCAGGGATGTGACTGCCAGGACAAGCCCAGGACTGGCCATGGGCCAAAACAGCCCAGGAAGCAACTGGCTAGTGTAACCAGAAGGGTGTGCATGCAGGTGCCATCATGTAGGTCCCTATTGAGATCTGGGTGGTCTCTTCCTGAGATTTGTGCTTTAAGTCAGGTGGCCAGAGAAAGAGTATAGCTTTGAAAAGCAGAATCTAATGTGGCCAAGTTCTTGGGACCCAGGGAAATGGAGCTCATCAGCACAAATAATGCAGGGTCCCCAAACCAAGCGCAGAAGTGGAAAATGAGCGCTGGGTTTCCTGATGAGGGATACTTTCCCACTTGGTAGCATGAAGCAGGTGCAGATGTGGAAATGCAGAGGCAGTGCCTGAGGGGCAGCTGCAGCAGGTCACATGGAAGCTCTTACACGTGGGACAGTGGGCCCACCCAGCTTCTGGATATATGATTGCCTGAAGAAAGTGCTGGTTCTGGTGGTCCAGTGAACCCAAGGGAAAGATGCTGGGAACCAGAATCTGTGCAGAGATTTTGGCTGGAAGACTTGGCTGCTCCTGATGGAGAAGTCCTTGGTACTTAACTACACCTGTGTGTTGTGGGTTACCTGGTGGTTCCATACGAGCCCAGGTGACTTTTTTAGGAACCTGAATCCTAGGCTGTGCTGAGTGTCCCTCCTTTCTTTTCATTCCCTAGCCCCCTTTCTCAGACCTCACCAGAGAGAGAAATGATCTGTGTGTGACTTATTACTAGACTGTGGACTCCTTTAGGGTGCCATGGGGCCTGGCACACAGGAGGTGCTCAACAGATGTTTGTTGAAAGGAATTGCCTGTCATTCACACTTGATATTCTCTCAGTTTTTCTCAATGAAGTTTTTCTCTGCTTCCTTAAAGCTCCAGATTAAAGATGAAATACCTAAATCCTGGTGGACACCAACTACCTCCCCCCATCCCCTCATCCTCTGCCCCCGCACCGCAGACACCAACGCAGCTGGCACAGCTGTGCCTGCTCCACGTTCTGTTTTCTGAGCTGTGCTAAATGCATAGGAAGCGGAGGACAAGTGAGTACATAATGATCTGCAGGGATCTGGATATGAGACCAAAACTGTTCTGTCAGAGAAATCTATAGCCCATGGGCTTTGCAAATTTGGTCATTTTGCTGCAAAGAAATCAAAACCAATTCTTCCTTTCCTTTGCTGGGGCATACTAGAGAAAACAGTGAATCAGCCAACAGGCAATCCATCAGGAAGTGTTTGTTACGTCCCAGATGTGGTTGTGGTCACAGAGACCACACGTTTTGGCAATGCTGGCCATAATGCTCATGACTGCCATGAATCTGCTCTGCCGGGCCCTCGGGGTGGTGCTTTCCTAAAACTATCTTCCCTTTATCATGCCATTTTGAATGTGCCCAGCTCTGTGCTAAATGTTTACTCTCATTTCATCCTCCCAACAACACTGGGCAGAAAGACCCCCATATATAGGCAAGGGATCACATAATTCCCCTAAAATCAGCCTGCTGGTGAATAAGAGAGTCAGGGTGGGATCCCATGGATCTATCCCCAGTGCTGGGCTGCTGCTCTGACAAGCACTAGGAGTGAGCACCTTCCAATAAGCCATGCTCTGGGATGGTGCCAGTGACTGGGAGGGGCCAACCTCAGAGGGGCTTGGCCTCAGTGGACATGGTCAAGTTGGCATCATTCGTCTGGGGAATAACTGAGGAAGAGTAGATGTATTTGGAAAGCAAACTCTGGACAAGTTCAAAGACACAGTGAACACACAGGAAAACTCTTTTGGGCATGGTCCTTTGCCAAACAATCCCTAGGTACAGAGATCAGTAATGAGGGGTCCTGGGCCCTAAAACTGGTGGCTTAGGGAGGTGAGCAACAGGGATAGGTCAAGTCAGGCCCATACAACACTCTTGACCTGGGAGACAAGGAAAAAAGAGCTACAGTGGAGGTCACCTAGGAATTGGTACAACTCCTGGTGGGTCAAAGACAAAAAGGGGAGTGCGCTGCTTTGTTCCTTGCTCCCTCCCTTTCTCTGTCCCTCTTTCCTTCCTTCTAGTTATCTCTGTTTACCTCCGTCTCACTCTTACCCTCCATCTTTCCCTTCTCCTTCCTTCCTTCCTTCCTTCCTTCCTTCCTTCCTTCCTTCCTTCCTTCCCAGTCATTACTGGCTGTTACAGAAGATATTTAGGGTAGACACAAACCTCACTGAAGTCTGAGTTTTTCCAAGGCTGGCTTTGGTGAGGGTCATTGTCAAAGCCTCAGAGCTGGCCTGCTCAGTCCAGGCCTCAGTGTCCTCATCTGTAAGACAGTGGAGTTGCACCAGAGGCCCCCAGTGGCCCATTTGAGCTTGAATGTCCTACTGGTCTATTAGTCTTTGACTTGGAGCCAGGAAACCTCCTGGATGATGGCCTCCCAGGAGATTCTAGGGTTCCTTTCCAGCTTGTGAACCTGTTTGGCAGCCACAGCTGGGCCTCCGGGGCAGAAAGGAAGCCAGGAGCCAAGAAGCTGCCTTGTGTGAGTGAGTGATTTGCTCAAAGGATGATTTGTGAGGGCAGAGCTGAGGGCAGTAGGGCTCGGGTTTCCCGGGGCTGCTGGTGAAGCCTGACATCTGCTATTTTTCACTCCAGTGAGACTGATTTGCTCCAGATAGGCCCCTGCAGACTGTTTTCAGCTGTGCCAGGAAGTGTGGCGGGTGCGTTTCATCTCGGAGACCTCTAAGAGAGAGCAGAACACATGTTAACTGCTTCAGCTAAGAGGCCAGTCTATTCTACAAGAGGGCCCCAAATCCATACCACCCCTTCTGAGCAGACAGATTCCCTGAGGTGTTACCCTCACTTCAAAGAAACTTCTGCCCTAGATCTGAAGGAGGCTGCCTGGCTTGGCTCACCCCTTGGGGACCAAACCCCATTATTTTCTAAGTCTCTATTTCACAGAACAGCTTGTCAGAGGAGGAAGATCCCTGGCCAGGAGTTAGGACACTTGAGTTGGAAACATGAATCTATTGCTTCCTGGCTGAGGGATCTTGGACAAGTGATTTGGCTCTCCAGGGCCTCCATTTCCTCATTTGAGACTTAAGGGCCTTGTGTCTTTTCAAGGTCTGATGCTCATTGTGTATATCATTCACAGTCTTCTCAGGGATGAGTGTTGTTGAGAGTAGTGGGCGCCAGCCTGGACTTCTTTAGCAAATGTATCAGCATAAAGAAATACAGCAGTGCAGATACCATCAAACCCCAGGCCAGAGGCAATGTCTCAGTTTTGCAGGATCTAAGGAAAACTCTTTTCTGCGTGGGCTTAGACATAGTGAGTGGTAGAGTGTGTCCTGGCCCTGACCCTGACCCTGGACAGCCCAGGGAGGCAGCCAACAGGGTTAGATCAATGTGGGCCCGTGTAATACCTTTGGCCTGGATGCCATGGTGAAGACTTGACTTCTCTGTGAGTTTTCCTCCACTGCCTTTACCAGATAACTCCCCACCCTCAGGGGCACTAGCACAAAGTTGAAAACCCATAGGTGCTAATTAAATATTTAGGTTTACATGGAAGTAAATTATCCTGACTGAAGTGCAGTAAAAAAGAGAGAAAGAGAGGGAGTGTGCTGGGTCTGCAGCATGTCAGTTTAGCTAAGCTGGAACTGTGTTTCCTAAATCCCCTTTACTGCTTAGTTCTGGGTTGGCCTGAGCCACAAGGGACATCATACACTGTATCTGGAAGGTGGATGTGGAACAGTAGCTGCATTCTTTATTCATTTGGCAGGTCAGATAGAGCAGGCTCTGTGCCCATTTGCAGTTTATGTGCACTGGTCTCTGGCTTGTCCACTTGGCTTTGACTTCTCTGATTCCTGGGCCCCACATTTGTTTGGCTGTGGAAGAAAGGACATCAATTTCTCCTGCAGATCAGCCCCATCATTGGAGGTGGAGACTCAGAGGTGATGAGAGACCATTGTGAGTTCCAGTCCACCCTCGCAATTTGCAAGTTGTCTTTGCTCTTCCTTGCTCCATACCCATTTTCTGTTTCTGACTACCTGCTGTGTGGACCTCAGGTTCCTTGCACCAGACACAGAAACAACAGCCTCACATTGCCCTGTGACCAGCTCACACGGATGCACAAGGTCAAATCCCTGTAATAACTTCCTTCTTATATACAGCTCCTAGAAGTTCTGATTCTCCAAGAGAAGAACCCTGATAAATACATGAGGTAAAAAGGGAAGAAAATGACAGAGGCGAGTATAGTGGTAGAAGAAAAGAGTGTGGAGCCAGAGTGGTGTGCCATTACTAGAAGGTGTGGGCAAGAGGAAAAAGACTGGGAGGGACAAAGGTGAGGAGCAGGAGCCCAGCCGGCTCCACGGGTGAAGGCAAAGACTGCAATGAAAACTTGGGGTGGCTAGTTTTGCTGGGGTGAAAAATAGAGGTTGATTTTGACCTAAGAAAGTTGTGGCTGAGACTCATAGATTTGGCTGAGATAGTTTATTTCTGGGAACTCTTATTTCCTCTCCCACACCCCAGGCCACTAGTTATCAACCCCAGCAGCACACCAGGATCACCTGGGGACCTTTAAAAATGCTGATGCCCAGGGCCTTGCCAGGACAATTGAATCAGGAGCAATTGATATCTGGAGCATGGCTTAGGCACTAGTTTTTGGAAAACACTTGCTGAGTTATTCTAATCTGCAGCCAGGTTGAGGACCGTTGACCAAGTGTGGCAGATGGACCAGAGGGTGACCAGCAGTGAGTCATGCATAGCCTGTATAATCCCCTCTGGAGTGCAGGTGAAACCTGCAACTTGTTTCTTACCAGCAGCATGTGTGGTAAAGATAATGGATGCCATTCTCTTGATTAAGTTATGCTACATGGCCAACAGGGCTGGGGACTTGTGGATAAATGCTCCAGTCCCTCCTCCTTCTGAAGGATGGATCTGAGGGAGTTCTGAATGCTTCTCAGAGGTCGAGTGGGGTGGACTCTGTCTATGAGTACAGACTGCTTTTGGTTGTGCTGGAAGGTGTAGTAACTGCTGTACTGTATACAGTGGCGACCTTGCCACTTTGACGTGATCAGGTTTCCTTGCCTATTGATCTCACTTTTCCCACTGTCTGGTTCTTGCTCCCTGGATCACCTCCCAAGTAAATTCCCTGCACCCGACTCCTTGTCTCAGTCTCTGCATTTGGGGATCCAGGCTAAGACGGTGTCTTTTGGAGCCCCGGTGTACAGTGTAAATAGGAGGGGCAGGAGGGCCTTGGAGCCACTTGCATGCCGGGATGGACACGCGTGTCCAGGAGGGTAGGCAGTCAGTGCCCCCATGGAGGCAATAAAGAGGGGTGGCTGGTGCAGAGTGAGGCCAGCTGTGAGTGTACAGAGGGGACAGCAGAGACAGTATGGGAGATGGGCACGCACGGGACCCTGCCCAGTTCTTAAGTTGACCACGGGCTCCCCTTCTTGGCTTACCTCTCGCAGCCTCCCCGTTCTGACAGTGTTTGCTCACTTTGTGCCCCCTCAGGCTCTGCAGTCACTGAACTGTCACTGCCAGGAGGTCTGGGCTTCATGGCCAATAACAATGACCTGGGACCTTAGTCTTGGAGACCAGCTGGGGCTCAGTCCCTGCCCTCCTAGAAGGGGGGTGAGCTGTGGGAGAGAAACACTGGGATTTGAGTCTGGAAACTTAGCTTTTGATGCCAACTTTGCCACTTACTGGCTGTGTGCCTTTGGGCAATGCACTCTACCTCTGTGGCTTTCAGGTTCCCCATCCCAAAACCAGGGAGGATGTCCACCTCACAGGAAGATTTTGAAAGTTTTGTGACCACATGGATGTCAAGGTGTTTTAAAAACATTCATTTGAAGACCAGAGGGCATGGCGTGCCCTCTGCACCTTGTTTTCTGAATTATTTTTATAAACACCTCCCAGGGGAGCAAGGCCAAGTGAAAAGCTAATTTTAAAAATAAAGCCAAATGGAAGATAAGGGAAGGGAGATTATCAGTTGTTAATTAGCAGCTGAGGCTTGTCTCAGGCATCTCAGAGGGTCCATGGACAGAGCCTGGGACCTTGGACACCTGACAGCCTCAGGATGCTGAGGTGGGAGGATGGGATGGGCAGTCCCACTGTAAATTCAGTGTCAGAAATGAGGTTGCTGGCTGTGAAGGTGGATCACATATGACAGGAGTGGAGCGCCTACCTGGGCCCACTCCTTTTTAAGGTCCTTGGGGACGTGTGGGTTGGGGGGCATGCGCATCCACTATTTTGTAAAGGGATAGAGGTGACTTCTGATGCTATGAGTGTCACAGGGGAATCACCTCATGAGACTTCCTCCTGAGCCATTTTGGATCTTGACAAATGGCTCCTCTTTTATTTTCCTCCATGTGGTGGCCAGGAAAAATGGATGGTTTTGTCAGGTGTTTCTAGTCTGTTCAGCGGTAGAAATGGTGCTGTGGGGTGTTGGGAAGGAGAGGTTGTTCCCTGTTTGCCAATGTGTGCAGCATGTGGAGGCCAAAGCTAGACATTAGCTCATTGGGTAGAGGATTACACCCTCCAGTCTCTGCTAGCAAATAATTGCTCTCAGGGACCCCTGTTGTCCCAGCCTTTATTATTCCACAGAGTAGTCTGATGTAAATAAGGCAGGTTGTTTGGGTCACCCCTGAGGAAGCAAAGCTTCCCAGAGTTTTGGGGAAAACACCCCCCAAACTGGACATTTCCATGAAAAGAAGGACTCCAATCTATTTTCAGAACTTGTGGTTGAGTTCAGCACCAATCATACCCCACAGCATCCCATGTGGTAACAGCACAGGCTGGGCCTCGGAACTCACTGTGAGAAAGAAAGAAGACACATAATTTTGCTGGGTTTTCTTCCTCAGAAAACTCACTGGGTCCATTTTATAGACAAAACTGAGGCACAGAGTAGTTAAGGAGCTCACTCAAGGTTACACAGCTAGTGGGGGTGTGGTTGGGATCTAAGCCAAGTCATCTGCTCCAAGGTCCCCTTGTTAGCTCTGTCATCTTTCCCCTAGCCTTGGCTTGCCTCCCCTCCCCTCTTTCCCCATTTCTGTCCCCTTCCTCCCTCCCTCTCTCCCTCCTTCCCTCCCTCTTCCCCTTCCTTCCTTCCTTCCTTCCTTCCTTCCTTCCTTCCTTCCTTCCTTCCTTCCTTCCTTCCTTCCTTCCTCTTTCCTTTTTTCTTTCTTGTTTTATATCATAAAAGTAGTATAAACCCAGTATGAAAATTAGGAAAATAAAAAAAGAAAAAAGTCCACATTCACAATCCCAGACCTTAATACACTCTCAACATTTTTATGTCCTTTTCCCCCTCCATGTACATTTTTTAAATGGTTGCAGTTCTAATTTATATACTATATTTATGTATTTTGATTTTTTTCACATAATGTTGTATTGTAATAATCCTTCACTTTTTCTCACACTCTTCTTTAGGTCCACCAAGCAGTGTCCTAGGCTCTGGGAATCCCACAGAAAACAAGACAGTGAGGCCCCTGTCCTCACGGAGCTCCCTGGTTAGTGGGGTACTATAAATTTATAGTATAGAGTCCTCCTGAGGAGTTGCATTTCCTACATTTTTCCATTGCCCTCGATACCCTCATGGAGCTGCAGTCTACATCATTTAATATTTTGGGCCATCTTTTCCTTTTACATGATTTCCATCATGTTTGCCAAACTTTGAGTCAGCTTTGTTATTCTTTTTTAAACTCTCTAGTGTTAACAAAGCTCTTAAGAAAGACATAGTAGTTCTTTTCTACTTGCCTGTTTCTTCTTTACATCATTTTTGGCCTTTAAAAAATGTATTCTGTGTTACTTCCACATCTGTGTCCTTTGGCTTCCTTTGTTCACCGTTAATCTACCTCTATTTTGTAACTCTGCTACATAACGATTGCTTTATAGTGATTACCGTATAATGCTATGAAGAAAAGCACAGAGTAGTTGTATGATGACGTACTTAATTTTCTTAGATTATGGAGGGGATACCTCTCTATAACCCTTTCCTTAGATTAAGCCACATTAATGTATAATGTGGGATGAACATCTTCAATGCAGACTCTTATTCTTTCTACTCACTGCAATCTCACCTTCACTACTGAAAACATGTTGCCTGGTGACTCTTTGTGGCCAAATCCAATGAATCCTGATCCATCTTGCCCTTACTTGAGTGGCACTGGGCACCTTCTCCTTCTCTGATTTTCCTTCTTAGCTTGAGCTGCTCTTTCTCACTCTTTTTTTCCATCAGTCCCTCCAGAGCAAGTGTTTTGCAACAGTGTTCTTCTATGTCCCCACTGTGCAGGTTTGCTGTGGGCGGTCTTGTCCTACCATCTACATGCTGATTCCTGACTCTGTATGTTTGACCATGACCTGCAGACTTATAAAATAGTGATATTGTTATGTCACACTTATTCTAGGACTTAATCTTTAATGAGTTTGACTAAGCCAGACACTGTTCTCAGCCTTTTGCATGTGTTATTTAATTTGATCCACAAAGTCTCTTGACAGCAAGTACTGCTCCTTTCATTGTTAGTTGAGGAAATTGGAGCCTATTAACTCTCCCCACCTGAATGTCCCACAGTCATCAAGTTTCCTCAGCTCTATCCCCTTGATATCTCCTTGCCCATCTTTGGTTAGCCCTTCAACATCTCTCTCCTTGACAATTGTCGCATCTCCCTAACACCCTGCAGACTCAAGGTCTTCTCAGTGCACAGAGGGATCTTCCTAAAATGAAATACTATGTTTGTCTGGCTTGGACTAGAGTTAGAGATGAAGACACTTCCCTTGTCTTTGGCCTCTCATACCAAACACAGCCATGTGGTGTCCACCGGCTCACTGAGTGCTTCTACTTAGTTGTTTCATTGTCAGCCAGCCACCCTGATAAAGAGATGGGTGTTCTTGTCCAGAGAATACATAACCCCTCCTCATCCAGCTCCTTCCCCTGTGGGCCGAGCCCATAGTACAGAGTCTGGGCATGCCTGGAGCAGAGCCCTCCTCTCTGGGTCTGGACTCAACTTTTCTGTAGTGATTTATACTTCCTAGGGGTTAAGATCATCCTACATCTTTCCTCCTTGGTCCCCAGTAAGCAGTGAGTCTGGTTTTAAGAAGGACATTCATGCATATTGCAGGGGCCTGGTTTGCACACAGCCAGCTGAAGTTTGTCCAGCCCTTGGATGGGGGGCAGAGAGGTCCACGGTCTGGTCCAAGGCAAGCTTGCTGTTGATGCTCCTTGGACACTGTCAATTAGCATGCCCCACAGTCCTTGCACAGGGTTTGGGGGCCTGGCAGTGGAGGTGGCCAGGGATGTGTCTGGCTGGCTGTTATATTTGAGAAAAGAGGCTCCAGGCCTTACAGGAAAGTTCTGGGGAGCAGGACTCCTGAGAAGCATTCTTGGCTGTTATTAAAGCAGCATGTTCCTTTGGAAGCAGAAGAGAATAGCCACTGTTCCCCTGTGTTTGCTTGGAGACCAAAGAGCCCTGGAGGTTTTATTCCGTTTGGTGTACGACAGCCTGTGATGACAGCATTTGTGGCAACTGAGCCGGCTCTGGCCAGTTGTAAATCATAGGGTAGGGCCATCCTGGGGGGAGGAAAGCAGTTCAAATTTCCACCAAGAAGGAGTCAGTAAATGTCTTCCAGAAACTTCAGGCTCCAAAAAGGGTGGCCATGTGTTTTCATCCCCAAGCAAGTGGGGAAGGGTAAAAAGCAAAAGAAAGTGATAAAACCATTCTTTTATATTTTGAGAGGAACTTTATCATAAATACCAAAAATCCTTCAACATGTTCAAATCTTTCAATCCTTGGACCATTCCAATAATTCATCTTAAAGAAATAATTAGAAAAGAATACCTAAGGTTTAGACACAAATATGCTTAACATAAGGTTTTCATAAGAGTACAAACAAAAACAAGATACAAAACGCAGCACAGACATGCACATGCATGAAAACAGCTGAAATGTACAATTATAGAAGTTAATTTAGGTACATCCAGTTTGGACTCTATTCAGTCATTTAAAAAGTGTATTTTCTAGGTTAGCATGAGAGATGTAGAAAAATGCTCATATGATAATATTAATCATGTAAAGCAAATACATAATAACAGAATGAGCATTGAAAGGGAATATCCTCCAACATTAATAATCTCTCTGACAGTGGAGTTATGAGTAATTTTTGTATAATTCTTTATACTATTATGTTTTTCAATATTTTCTTTTCTTGACTTTTTAAAAAATTGATTATGCTATTACTGTTGTCCCAACTTTTCTCGCTTTGTCCCCTTCCACCCAGCAGCCCCCACTTTCTCTGGTGATCCCCTCTTTCATGTCTATGGGTCATGCATAAGTTCTTTGGCTTCTACATTTCCTATAATTGCTCTTAACATCCCCCTGCTTATTCTGTAACTACCAATTTGTAGTTCTTAATCCCTGCAACTTTGACCCCATTCCCCTGGTGGCCACCATCCCAATGCTCTCCATATCTATGATTCTGTTTCTATTTGTTCGCTTAGTTTGTTTTTTAGAGTCAATTGTTGACAGTTATGTGTTTATTGCCATTTTATTGTTCATAGTTCTTTTTCTTAATTTCTTTAACATTTCATATAATAATAGTTTGGTGATGATGAACTCCTTTAACTTTACCTCATCTGGGAAGCACTTTATCTGCCTTTCCATTCTAAATGAAAGCTTTGCTGGATAGAATAATCTAGGTTTATAGGTCCTTGCTTTTCATCACTTTGAATACTTCTTGCCAATCCCTTCTAGCCTGCAAAGTTTCTTTTAAGAAATCAGCTGACAGTCTTATGGGAGCTCCTTGGTAGGTAATTATCTACTTTTCTCTTGCTGCTTTTAAGATTCTCTCTTTATGTTTAACCTTTGGAAGTTTAATTGTGATGTGTCTTGGTATGGTTCTCTTTACATCCATCTTGTCTGGGACTCTCTGTGCTTCCTGGACTTGTATGTCCATTTCCTTCACCAAATTAGGGAAGTTTTTTAAAATTATTTTTTCAAATAAGTTTCCAGTTTCTTGATTTTTCTCTTCTCCTTGTGGCACCCCTATGATGCGAATATGAATGTTTGAAGTTGTCCCAGAGACTCCTTATACTGTCCCTTCATATGGAAAAGCTACTGTTACCAGGATGGGAGGGTTGCTTGGCTGGACCTGTAAGTTGGACAGGGTGGACCCTTAGGTATTTGTAGGGGCTGGGCTTACCATGTGAGCCAGGTTGATGGAGAGTCAGATATGGTGCCATTGCACTGTGGCTCTGTGTGTGGGAGGGCTCGGAAAAGGAACAATGGCCATGTATGCAGTTCTGTCTGGGAGAAGGCTGTCCCCCAGCTCTCACTCTGATGTAAGACACTTCATTTCATCCCCGTGTGTCACTTCTATTTGTGCCCTTCAAGCTACTGACCTGGTGCTGGAGCCCAGAGGGTGTGAGTTTAAAACTACTGACCTGGTGCTGGAGCCCAGAGGATGTGAGTTTTAATATGTCTGTTTGTAATGTGAGGCCCTTTAAGAGGAGGGGCTGGAGAATCCTGCGGTTTGTTCTGCTGACCCAACCCTCACTGGTTTTTGTAGCCAGAAGTTATGGGGACTTACCTTCCTCACACTGGAGCTCTGCGCTGAGTGGTCTGGTGTGGGGGTGGGATCCCTTACTCCTGAGATATCACTCCATTTTATATCTACCACACGTGGCTTTGGGACCAGCAGGTTCTGTGTCTCCATCCCTCTGTCCCTCCTAACTGTCTGGATGAACGTGGTTTCTTTAATTCCTTAGTTGTCAGACTTCCATACAGCTCGATTTTCTGACGGGTCTAAGTGATGGTTGTTCTATATTTTAGTTGTAATTTTTCTATGGTTGTGCTAGGAGGCGAGTCATGTTTACCTATACTTCCATCTTGACCAGAAGTCTATTTTCAAATATTTTCAACATCATATGTGGGTATTGTAATCCTTGAAAAAGGCAACTAAAAAGATATAGAAACCTTAACAGTCTCTGATTTTTCTTGGTGCGGGGTTTAGGAGAGCAGACTCTCCTTTTAGTCAGAGGTGTACTCCAATTCTATTGGAAATGAAGAAACAAGAGGATCAAGCGAATAAAATACCCAAGCAACAAGCTCAGGACATTATGACTGCCTTTGAACATGTGAATTGGAATTAGGGTTTGGGGTGTCCCAAGAACCAAAGAGGATTTTTGTCTGCCCCACCCTATGTCTGCTTCAGCTGCCATTGGTAGTTGGTAGAAGGGCACCTCCCCAGCCAGAAATGTGGCATCATCCTTAACTGATTTCTCTGATCCACCCAATTGATCTCCAGCTGTCTTGTAAACTTGGTGAAGAAATGCCTTCCACATCTTCACTGCCCTATGTTGGTACTCCCTCATCTCCTGATCAGCTATTGAAAAGATTCCTAGCTCTTTCAATTTGATCCTTATCACTATAGCCAGACTGTTTTTCAGAAATGCAAATCTGCTTCTGCTATGTCCTTGCTTAAACCCCCCCTGTAGCTCTCTACTGTATTCAAGGTAAAATCCAAACTCAGTCTACAAAGTCCTTTGTGATCTGACCCCAACCTAGTTTCCCAGCCTCATCTCTCTGTTCTTTGCTTCATGCCCTTTGCTCCCCATAACTTCAGCCTCCTAACTGATCCCTGAAAGTGCCAGATCCTTTCATGGTCTCCCAGTCCTCCCACACCTTACCCTCCTCCTCGTCTCCATCTGGGGAATCCTTTTCATCCCATTCGAGTCATTTCACTGTCATCCCCACCAGGCAGAACACATTTCTTCTTCCCTGAGTTTTCTTACAACTGTAATTCTCCTCCTATGTAACATATTGCCTCATTTGAGAGGGTTCTGATCTCCTCCATTAGAGCATAAAATTCTTGAGACAGTGAACGGCTGGTTCATCTTTGTCTTCCATAGTCTCCAGCATAGTGCCTGGTGTATGGTGGGTGCTTAAAAGTGTTTGTTGAGTGGATGAATGAAGTTAAGAAGAGCAAGGTTGTGCTTTATTGTAAAGAAGAATCTTCTAACCAGCATGAGGATTATATTTAATTTCCAGCACTGACTCAGGTCAGCTGAGTGGCTCTCTTACATGCTTTGTTTTGAAGGAGTTTAAGGCTACTTCTCAGATAAGAGATAAGATGTTTCAGCTATTTGTTGCAACTTAACAGATCATCTCCACATTTAAAAGCTTAAAACAATGATAATTATTTATTTTGCTCATGGATTTGAAATTTGAATAGGACTGGATGGAGATGGCTAGGTCTGTTTCATGTGGCATCAGCTGTGCAGATGGGCTGGGTGGACCAGCTGGAGGATTCACTTCCAAGATGGTTCAATCACATGGCTGGTAAGCTAGTGCTGGCTGCCACCTGGAGCGCTGCCGGGGTCCTCAGTTTCTCTCCACATGGGCATCTTTGTGGGGCTTCTGGGGTGACTGTGTTCCAAGAATGTTTCAAAGACCTGGGTGGAAGCTTGTATGATACTTTACAGATCAAACAGGTCACTAAGGCCAGCCCACATCTAAGGGATGGGGAATCAGACTCCACCTCTTAATGAGAAGAGTAGTAAAAAGTTTTCCTTGGGCATAAAAAAAATGGAGGTGGCACAAATAATAGCCTGTTTTCTGATTTTATACTAACCAACAGAAGTAATTCCTCAGTGGGATAGCATTGCTATTCTTGGATTTGCAGAAATATTAAAGCCCTAGAGTCAAATTGCTGGATCTGTCAGTTAGATGATCTTCTTGGGAATGTAGTCCGCTTCCTACCATGGGAGGAGTTAAAACATAGACTGATGACTGCATTGTAGAGGGCAGTGAAGCTTCCAATAAGAAATGGAATTGGATTGAGGTAAAGGAAATATATTTAGTTATATTTTTCAGCTCACTGTGATCAGCTATTGTCATACCATTAGCCTGGTGTTCCCCACTTCATCCTCTGGCTCTGAGATTAAGTAGAGGTGATGATGATGGTGATGACAATGATGGCAATGATGACAACAGTGGTGGTGGTGGTGGTGATGATGATAAAGATGATGGTGATGAGGTGGTGATATTGATGATGATAATGGTAATGAACATATGGTGATGATAACAGTGATAGTGATAATAGCTAATGCATATATAATGTTTACTATTTGTAGGCACTGTGCTATGTACTTTATATATATGATGAGGTCTGTCCAGAATGTATCCAGCCATGTAATATGAAAAATAGAGACATTTATTGAAGAAGACACAAGGTACAAGAAGCTCTGTACATAGGAAAATGATGCCTCTGTCCCCTTCAAAGTAGGTGCCTTGGGACCTCACACAGTTCTCCCAATTGCCATCAACTGGCCCATCATATTTTCCTGAATCTCATTGATGGTTTGAAATCGCTTTCCTTTCAAAGGTGATTTTAGTTTTGGGAAAAGCTGTAAGTCACAGGGTGCCAAATCTAGGCTGTGTTGGGGTTGAGTCACCTGGGTGATTTGATGTTTCACCAAAAAACTCTGCATGAGACGTGGTGCATAAATGAGTGCATTGTTGTGGTGAAGCTGCCAATTACCAGTTGTGCATAGCTGTGGCCTTCTGAATCATCCAAATAGTTTCCATGGAGGAATATTCAAGCTTAATGCAATATTTGATGCAGATTTGTTACTCTATTTGCTCAGTTATTTTTTAAAAATTATATTTTATTGATTATGCTATTACAGTTGTCCCATTTCTCCCCCATCATTCCCCTCTACCCTGCATACCCCCTCCCACCCCCATTCCCCCCTTTAGTTCATGTCCATGTGTCATAAGTTCTTTAGCTTCTACATTTCCCGTACTATTCTTGCCCTCCCCCTGTCTATTTTCCACCCACTGTCTATACTACTTATTCTCTGTATCTTTCCCCCCTCTCTCCTCCTCAGACTCCCCTGTTGCTAACCCTCCATGTGAACTCCATTTCTGTGTTCCTGCTCCTGTTCTACTTGTTTGCTTTGTTTGCTTTTGTTTTAGGTATGATTGTTAATATCTGTGAGTTTGTTGTCTTTTTACTGTCCTATTTTTTATCTTCTTTTTCTTAGATAAGTCCCTTTAACATTTCATATAATAAGGGCTTGGTGATGATGAACTCCTTGAACTTGACCTTATCTGAGAAGCACTTTATCTGCCCTTCCATTCTAAATGACAGCTTTGCTGGATAGAGCAATCTTGGATGTAGGTCCTTGCCTTTCAAGACTTCAAATACTTCTTTCTAGCCCCTTCTTGCCTGGA
Organism: Anoura caudifer; assembly: GCA_004027475.1. Classification (NCBI taxonomy): domain Eukaryota; kingdom Metazoa; phylum Chordata; class Mammalia; order Chiroptera; family Phyllostomidae; genus Anoura; species Anoura caudifer. Next base: position 13,107 of record PVKU01003897.1, on the reverse strand, counting down.
AGGTCTCTTTTGAGAAATCAGCTGACAGTCTGATAGGAACTCCTTTGTAGGTGACTGTGCCCTTATCCCTTGCTGCTTCTAGAATTCTCTCCTTCATGTTAATATTGGCTAATGTAATTATGATATGCCTTGGTGTGTTCCTCCTTGGGTCCAACTTCTTTGGGACTCTCTGAGCTTCCTGGACTTCCTGGAAGTCTGTTTCTTTTGCCAGATTGGGGAAGTTCTCCTTTATTATTTGTTCAAGTAAGTTTTCCACTTGTTGCTCTTCCTTTTCCCCTTCTGGTACCCCTATCATTTGGATGTTGGGACGTTTAAAGATGTCTTGGAGGTTCCTAAGCCTCTCCTCATTTTTTGAATTCTTGTTCCTTCATTCTCTTCTGTTTGGTTGTTTCTTTCTTCCTTCTGGTCCACTCCATTGATCTGAGTCCCAGTTTTCCTCCCATCTCTATTGGTTCCCTGGGCATTTTTCTTCATTTCACTTATTGTAGCCTTCATTTGTTCATCTAATTTGCGACCAAAATCAACCAATTCTGTGAGCATCCTGAGCATCAGTGCTTTGAACTTTGCATCTGATAGGTTGGCTATCTCTTGGTCACTTAGATGGATTAGCTCTGGGGCTTTGATCTGTTCTCCTGTTTGAGACATTTTTTTTTGTCTTTTTTGTTTTTTGTTTTTTGTTTGGTTGCGGCTGTTACATAGTGAGGGGCAGAGCCTTAGGTGTTCACCAGGGCGGGGCAGCCCAGTCTCTGCATTGTGACTGGATATGGGGGCAGGGTCCAAGAGGGAACAATGGCACTTGCTCCGCTCTCTCTCAGATTCCAGTCCCTTCTGCCACTTCCCTCAAGAAAATTGGGCCCTTCTGGTGCTGATTTCCATGTGGGTGGGCTTGTGTATGTTCTAGGACCCTGTGAGTCTCTCTAATGAGCTCTCCTGTGAGGCTGGGATTCTCTCCCAGCACCTCCACCCCCACAAGTGTTTTCAATTGGTGCTTTTAGGATTTATTTTCCAGTACTGGGGCCCTGCATTGCGCAGTCTGTCTTGCTGCCCATTTTTGCCTGGTTGATCTGTGTGTGAATGTGTGACCACAGTCAGCCACCTTGTGCACCCCGCCTGGTCTGCTCCTTGACTCCTTACACCCAGTAACCGCCACATATGTGCCTGGGGTGTGCCAAGCACTGCCTGTGTGCCCAGGACCTCCAGCCACTGCTCTTTCCTGCCATGACCCCTCTCCGCTGGCTGCTGACTCTGCCCCTCTTACTGGTCTGGGTGAATTGTTGTCGGACCTCCGTACAATTCAATTTTCTATCTGTTCTGGTTGGGTTTTTTTTTTGGTTCTATATTTTTGTTGTTCTTAATCTTGGTTGTGAGAGGAAGCACAGTGTATCCACTTATGCCTCCATCTTGGCCGGAAGTCTTGCTCAGTCATTTTGAATGCGATGGCCACACAGTACACATGCTCACTCACTGGCATCTACTGCCTCCACTGACTAATACAGTGAAGTCATCATTTTTCATGCATGTGCATTCCAGTCCACTCTCCTTGCCAGCCAGGTTACATCAGTGTTGTGTAAACTACTCTTGTTACATTAATAATGGTTAGAGTTTTTCTGGACAGACCTCATATATTAAATAATTTAATCCTCATAATGACCCTATAAATTGGAGATCATTACTATGCCCATTTTACAGGTGGAGAAACTGAGCCAGAGAGAAGAGGCTGCATAATTGACCCAAAGTCAGTCAGCCAGTAGATAGTGGAGCCACATGGCCATCTGATGGGTGTGCTAGGAAGACTTTCTGACCAGTACAGGATGCTGACCTTGTGGTTCCTGATTTTCATTCTTTCCATCATGCTAGTGCTCCTATCTCCCTCTGTGAGGGGTCCTGCTCAGCATGTGTCTGGCCTTCTGAGTGAAGAAGTGCTAGGGGCTATCCTGGAGTTGGCGTCCAACCAGCAGGAATATTACAAAAGAAAATTCAAGCACCTGATGAGGAGTGACTCTTTAACATCCTTCCTGGGGAGAAAAAAAGCAACAGGTTTATAGCTGGGACATGATTCTGAATCCCCCTCCATAAAATGTAGCACCTTTTGCTGGGCCTAGAGCAGAATTTTAAATAACCAAACCTACCACATACGTCTCAGTGCTCCCTGGGCCTGTCAGGTCCTTTTTACACATGCAATTCTTCTTGCCCAGCAGATAACCCTCATGGCTTCCTCCACCACTCCTCCTGCTCTTTCAAGGCCGAGTTCAAGGGTTTCCCCAATGTGGATACTTCTTTCATTGCCCTAGCCAGACTGAGGCTTTCCTCTGTGCTTGCTCTGCAGGTCAGCCCACATCTCTGAGCTGACACTATCATAGCTAATTATCCATAGTTTCTCTGTCTCTCTCCCACAAAACTAGGTGCCCCCTTAGGCAGGGAGCACTGCTTATTTGCCCCAAATCCCCACTTCTGCCACACCAATGTTTTAAAAGAATAACCCTCCCAAAGCATGATATGGTCAGGATCTTCCTGCTGTCAGGTGCCCCTGCTTGGAGAGAGCCATCTCCCTTCAGAGACTGACTATATATTTTTAAAATTCCAATTAGATATGTCTTCCTTAAACAATAATTTATTGCCAGTTTTCAAAGACTTCTAACATCTAGGACTCGTTTCTCAATCTTGAGTGTTGTCAGAATCACTTGGAGAGCTGGGGAAAATACAGATCCCAGGGTTTCTAAGTCAGCAGGTGTGGTGTGGGCTTGAGAATGTTTGTTTCCCACCAGCTCCCAGGTGATGCTGCTGCGGGTGGTCTGGGACCACTCAGGACCACTGCTGGAGACACCATGTGCCAGAGTGCCAGAGAACACTCATGCTGTCATTGAAAGTATCCAACATTCCTTCTGTTTTTAGAATCCACACAATGTATATGCTGCAGTTTTGAGTCCATCAATGCACAGCTCAATTTCTGTTTTTAATAATAACTCTAGGAAACAGAAATGGATCTTGTTGTGGAAAATGTTACCTCCATCAAACAAATGCCAAATGCCACAGCATTTGAATTGTGCTCTGATCTTTCCCTTTATTAAAAACAGCATTAAATTATTGGATGTATCAGTGGCGGCCTGGAGAGGAGGAGGATACTCTGATATTCAGAAAACCAACGAGCATGCGAACAGTGGGCTTTCCAATGTGCTTAGAATAAGTGGGGGGATCTTTGGGGAAATGTACTTGATTCAAAATGTAGATGGTATGTAAGATGCGAATAGATATTAAAGTGCTGTTAAAAAATTTCCTTTCATGAGCTGTGACATAGATAAATTGGAGACTTAAACGTGGGGTACCCCAGACTCTAGGCAGTGGGAGAGGAAAGAAGATGAGAGGAGGGACATGATTTTCAAATATCCAGCAGCCTTTCTCTGCTTAGGTGCTCGTTGTAGATTGCACTCTGGCAATAGCTTTTCTTCTGCACCACACGGCTGCTTTCCCAGCCAGACTGGGGTGGCAGGGACCAGAGGAAAGATGGCGAGATGTAAACAGATGAGTTTGCTTCAAAGGGATGGGCCGTTCACATAGAATGTAGGTAATCCTAGGCATGGGAGTGAATCAGCACTGACTCAAAACTCCCTGACCTGGGGGCAACTCGGCCCCTTACCAAGCCAGTTTCCCAGCTGTCTGATGAGAGCCTTAAGACACTGTCTTTCATAGTCTCATCCTTAAAGTCTAAAAAATACTACAAACACATAGACAAGACTGGGATCGTGGTTTCCGTTAAGGAAGAGAATGGCCAGTGCCCACAACAGCAAACACAATGTGCACTTGCTTTTCAGGTCCTCGAAGAACTAGGTCCTGTGTCCCCAGAAGAATGATGCTCACTCGCTGGAGATGTGCGACACAGAGTCACTGATGGTCTTGGGGCCAGTCATTCGGTCAGTCAAAGGGGTGGGGGCCCACATAATGGTCTTTGCCTGCTGAGCCTGTTTTTGGCCAAAACTCTTTTGCTGGAAAGGAACAAAAACCCGCTGTGCTAGCTCAGTGAAGATGTGATAGGCAGTTCCATGGACATCTGGTCAAAGGGACGAAATATAGCTGGTGACAGGCATGCTGTGTTCAGTTGCACAAGCTGTGCACTGCACAACCCCAGAGGCACTATTTACATGGAATGTGATGTGCATGGTCGTCCCGAGAGTTGTGTGACATGGTGGCCGTGCACTGGAGTGGATGGAGAGCCAGGGACTTAGGCCTCTTTCTCCATTCCTTAAGTTCGAGGTGATCCTTCCAATTTGGCTAATTTTTGCATGTCTGCCCCATTGCTCTTTCTCAGCCATCTTCTGGTTACTTCTTTTGCATGTGGCCCAGCATGTCACCCCACCATGTTCTCTCTCTCTACTCAACCATCTTTTCATTCCAGCACCTGCCGCTGACTGTCAAAATCTCTGTTTCTGAGGGCAGATAAAATGCTTCCCAGATATGGTCACGTTAGAGTTCATCATCACTAAGCTCTTGTTATATGAAATGTTAAAGGGACTTATCTAAGAAATTGAAGATCAAAACTATGAACAATAAAATGACACTAAACTCACAACTATAACAATTGAAGCTAAAAAACAAAATGAAAACAAACTAAGCAAACAATTAGAACAGGAACAGAATTACAGAAATGGAGATCACATGGAGGGTTATCAGTGGGGAGGGGAAAGGACAGAATGGAGGAAAAGGTACAGGGAATAAGAAGTATAAATGGTAGGTACAGAATAGACAGGAGCAGATAAGAATAGTATGGGAAATGGAGAACCCGAAGAACTTATATGTATGTCCCATGGACATGAACCAAGGTGAGGAAATGTGGGTGGGGGTGGTGGTATAGGACAGAGGGGAATAAACGGGATGAAAAATGGGAAAACTGTAATAGCATAATCAATAAAATATATTTTTTAGAAAAAGCCTCTATTTCTTACTTTAAATTCTTGGGAGGAAGAATTTGATCAGTCCCTGGTTTGAGGCTTGTGGCTGCTACCTAAAAGCCTCGGAGCCCTCTTTAGTTACTCTCTTTCTCTTTTCATCCCATGCTAATCTCTCAGCAATTCCAATGTTTAGCTCAACTGTACGATTTATCCCAATCCAGCTACTTCTCACGACCCAACTGCTACCAATCTGGTCTAATCCACATTTTCCTTCTGCTCAGATTATTGCAATAGCTTCCCAACTATTCCACCTGTTTCTACCATTGTTTCACTTCCTTCTGTGCTCAATAAAGCAGCCAGAATGTGCTCAGAGGTTCACAGATAAGTCAGGCCATGTCCTTGAAGCCTGCAAGGGCCCCCTTTTCATCAGCCGAGAAGCTGAAGTCTGCACATGGCTTTCAATGTTTGCTTTTTCTGCTTCTCTGTCTGTTCTCCTCGCTTGCTCTCTTCCTGCCCTATTGGCTACCCCACGTCTTTAAACATGGTGGGCACCCTCCCATCTCAAGGCCTTAGCATTGGCTGTTCCCTCTGCCTGGAATTCCCTTCCTCTAGAAGCCAGTGGTTTATTTCCTCACCTGCTTTAGGTGAGTACTTCACTGAAGTAGCACCTTCAGGCCTTCTCTGAACTGCTATTTGTCCTGACTTCACCACCAGCACTGCTTGTCCCCTTTTGTTGCTGTAGCTGTTTTCCTCCAGCAGCTTCCGACATTATGTATTTACTCATGTATTTTGTTTATTGTCTATCAGGAAGCAAGCTCCACGATGCCAGGAATTTTGTGTATTTTGCATTCTGAGCACCTAGGTCAGTGCCTGGCACTATGAAACATGCGCTGAATGAACAAGTGAGTGAAACTAGAAAATGAATACATGAATCTAGAAACTCGTATCTCTCATATTTTAACACAGTAACAAAATCCAATACTGAGAAAATACCAGACACAAATATGTATTGTATATACAGGTCAATCAATATCTGTTGATTTCTCAGATTTCTTTTCCTGGGCTGAAAACTTCAATGCACACTTGACTGTGGACACCTGACCACACCACCTTCTGCTGCTTCAATTACTGCTCCCCACCCATGCCACTGTTATACCGCAGGGTTAAATTTGCTGCTGACAAAAAGGGGGACCACAGAGCGCCAATCCCTTACCCAAGCACTCTTTCTTTGAGGATCCAGCACATGGATCCTGGCGACTTGCTCTTGATTTCCAGAATTCTCCTTCCAGACTTTTGCTACACGAGGGTAGTGAGGTCCCACATGGAATGGGGTGTCCTTCAGAAGGATCCCCAGGAATCACTTAAAAGCCATCCTTTAGCCACTGAGGGAAGCTTGTAGCGTGTGGAATCTAGACTCTCACCAGAGGATGGCACTGTGGTTGTTTCCAAGAGGCAGTCCAGCGACTTGGAAAAAGCAATTTCCCAGCGGTAATAACAGCTGCACTTCAAACCCTGCAGGGAACATTAGAAAATGTTAACCCCCAAACGGTGGGGAAACGGGAACTGGAGGCAGGCATGCAGATCTTCTCGACAGAGGCCGGGCGTGGAGGAAGGCAGGGGCCAGGAGAGGGGCCAGAAAGGATTGACCGCCACGCTGCTGGGGGCTGGCGTCCTTCCTGGTGGAGGCTGAGAGCTCTACTTACCCAGGGCTTTCCAGGGTTTTCTAGGACTTTTGAGGGCTTTCTCAGCAGCCCCAGGCAGCAGGTTGTGGTTTTTCAGCACCAGATTCAACTGTGGAAACTGGCGGGGGGTGGGGGGACTTTCCAGCTGTCCTCCTCTGTGCCCATTTTGTGTCTGTTACTGAAAGTGTGCATTTCAGCCTCTCTGGAGGGCTCAGACCCAGTCTTGTTCACCTTTCACTTTCCATAATACCTGGCATGTGATAGACACTCCATAAATGGTTGTTAGGCAAAAAAAAAAAAAAAAAAAAAAAAAAAAGATTGATTGGTCCCTTAGACCAATTAACAATCTTGCAGCGTGGCCACCTTGAGATGGATGTCTTGCCAGTAGATTTTTTCATCAGAGCCAGATTTGGAGGTGACCACCCTTTTCTGGGGCAAGGGCCATAGCCTCTCTGTGAGTCTGGAAAAGAGCTGGTGGGCTCTCCTTCTAGGAGAGGAGCAACAATGTCTCAGCCTGGGCTCAGGAGTTGTGGACAAGAAGACTTTCCATGGCAACACAGGAAACTGAGGCTGAATGTGAATTGCAGCCTCAGTGGGAATCAGACACCACAGGTGGACTTGGAGAAGCCGCAGCCTTTGAGAGCTTTGTGGCAATAAGTCTGGGAGGGTCTCTGCCCATTGTAGTATATAGGTTCCTGGAGAAGCCCCCTTTCCCAAGGCCCAGTTAGGGGGGAGATGCCAACAAGATACTATAATATGGAAAGTGATAAAGTAACTTCTGGCAACTGTGATGTTGTGTCGTATGCAGCCATGCCTTGCTTGGTGAGTAATGGCAACGTGTTGCTGTGGAGGCCGTGATGCCCACGCCTCACATTTATTGTAACTTCGAGCAGTTTGGAAGCCACTGTGTTGTAGGGATGGGTGGTCATGGTGATGCTGGGTTCATGGAGGCAATTGAAATAGCTACCCAGGTAGTAGTTATCACAGTGGACAGCACAGCTCTGGAGGGTACTGGGTCTGGACTGGATTGGAGGATTTGCTCCAGATGATGCTGATGCTATGGGTTGAGGGGCAGCACTCTGAGAGTCATGCTACCTGGCCACCTTGCGCATCCCGGGACACCCCCAAATGCTAGCTGCAGGAGGACAAAGAGCTATAGGCCACACCAAAGCAATGATCTCATTCAAACCCACTTCTAACAGGTGGAATGGGAGCTGGAGGCCACTAAGGGAGAGCTCATGGGAAGTGTAGGTAGGAAAATTATTTTGAAGCACATGGAAGAATCCCTACTTAAGACTATTCTCTGTAAACCCAAAGGCTCCTAGCTGGGAAGGACCTTAGGGACCATCTGATTTGTACTCCCAGTTTACAGATAGGGAAACTGAGAGCCAGCCAAGTGCCCCGGACTGTGGAAGGTGCCACACGATACCCAGGACTAGAGCTCGGTTTCCAGATTCCTAGCCCAGTTTGGGTGTCTCTCTTCCACACAGTCTCTGAGTGTAAGGCAGGAAGGAAAGGGGCCGAGCTGCAGACTTCACAGTTGTCACTTGTAGAGAGCAAGGATCTGTCTTTAGGGAAGAGGCAGGGTCCTCATGCTCACATCTCTCCCTCAAAAGAGAAGGCAGCTCTGGATGCCACCCCTGGGTCCAGTCATCATCACTTGGAGGCTACAGCGCTGTGATTTTTCTCTTCTTTTGCTATCCCTTTGGGCAATTTGGCTGGTTTTTAGCAGCTCTTGTTAAGAGAGAGAGAGAGAGAGAGAGAGAGAGAGAGAGAGAGAGAGACAGAGAAGTGAAACCATTGTTGGCAATGCTATTTTGAGGAGTTTGGGTACATATTTCAGTAATCTATGCTGTTCCTTTTCCCAGTGCCAAACACGCAAGGACAGATATACCACGGTGACATAAAATTGCTGCCATTTATCAAGCTCCCGCTGTGAGCCAGACACAAGTTCAAGTCCTTTATATTCCTGATCTCATTAAAACATCACAAAAAGCCCGCAAGGTAGATGTTATTGTTACCATCTTTTAGAAGGGAAAATGAAAGCCTGGTGTGATTAAATAACCGACCCAGGTCACACAGCTGGTAAATGGATGGATGGAAACCTGAATACAGTCTGCTGGATGCCACATTCTGGGTCTTCTCCATTGTGCCAAGGGGGTAAACCTGGCTGGTGCCATGCTCTCCCCAAGCCCCTCTTTCATGGGGCTGGTGCTTTGTGTAGTGCTGCCCTCTGTAGGCCCACCTTCCTTGCCCCAGTCCTGCTACCCTCTAGGAGTGTAGATGAGACACCTGGAGGATGAAGCTCAGCCTGGCCCTGAGCCAATGAGCTAGCTGTGTAAGTCAGAACGATTTTAGTTTTAAGTAACAGAAACCTGAATTAAAAGAAAAAAGATGGTTACTGCCTCATGTTCCAGGGAGGTTCAATGGAAGCAAATATGGTGTTCAGGTATGGTTGGATCCAGGGCTTTAACCAATTAATCATCAGGGGTCCCTCTCTTTAATTTCCTGGTTCTTTTTCTCTGGGGTGTTTCCATTCCCAGGCAGGCTCTCCCCATGTGCTGGTAGGGATGGCCTCCAATAGCTGTAGCTCTATGTAGTCCTTAGAGCTGGGAATCCCAGTGAAAAGAAAGCAATCCCACCCCCTAAACCACGGCTCTAAAAGTCCCAGGGATCACTCCCATTGGTTCAGCTCAGTGCACATGACCCTGCTGTGAGGGGAATGGTGTAGTCTGATTACACAGACCCTAGTCTCCTAACTGCTCCTGAAGGTGGGGATGGGATCTGTCCCATCTGGATGTTTCTTCTAAAGTAGAATGTATTCTGTTGTCAGAAGAAACACTAAAACCAAACAAAACCAAACAAACCAAACAAAAAAAATCCTACTGCTACTACCATCTGCTAAACTGAACTACACAGTAAATTGAAGGCACCTTCTCTGCTAACGGGGTGGCCTGGAGTTAGGTTGTTCTGTGTGTTATGCCAGTTCTGGACAGGGTTTTGTTTTGTTGTTGATAATTTTTTTTAACATCAGCTTCCTGTTCAACTTTCTAACTGCATTACGCATCCTCTGTATGCTGACCTGGGCCTCACCCTGCCGGGTCTGAGTGCACAGCACCCCACAGAGCTGGTCACATGGACTGCTGGCTTCCGGGGCAGAGGCATATGTCTTAACCCTCTGGCTTCCCAGCTTCTCCTCAAGGTGCCCTTAGCGGCTCTCCCTTTCACCCTGTATCCCTCCCAAGACCCCACAGTCCTGTGGGAGACTACCGTTAGCATGCATTATCAGGGAGGAGGCCACTGAAGGGACTTGGCCTTCACATTGCAATGTACCTCGGTACTAGCAGGTTGGTTGAACATATCTCAGTGTTGTTCGGATGCAGGAAGTGGCTACTCTGACCTGGAGGACCCTGAATTTGGCAATCTGTTTCTTTCTTTCTTTCTTTCTTTCTTTCTTTCTTTATTTATTTCCCAAAGAAGGGCTCATCCATGGGCCCTACTAGCCTTCCAGAAGGCATGTGGACATGGCAGACTTTATGATGATCTTTTGGATCCTAGCTCCTGGGCTGCCCCACCACTGGGACCAGCCACTGTGATGGAGTTCCTGAACCCAAGGCCTGCCCCAATACCCGGCACTGCTTCACATCCCTCTCTCTCTCCTCTGATCAGTACGGCCTCGGTCTCGTGCACCCTGCTGCCAAACTGGTCTGTTTTAGGGCAGAAATTATTAGCACGCATGGGAGAAGCAAAGCAAAGGTGTGAAGACTTGCCGAGGGAAGGACTGGCTAGCAGGCACAGCCAGCCTCTGGTTTAGCACTCTCAGTACGAAAAGGAAGGGGTGTCGGAGAGATGTTGGGTGGGTTAGGACAGGTTGCCTGGGAAAAAGGGTTGCTTGTGAATCTTAAACTTATGCATAGTTACCTGGATGCGTAGTTATAAAGGATGCGTAAGTTTAAGCATCTTTACTAGAAGGAAAAACCAGGAAATTCACACAACAACTTAACACTTTGCCTCTCTCCACACAGATAGGTGGAAGTGCTCAGTGTCTCCTCTGTGCTGGGCATGAAGCTGCACGTGTCATCCTATTGGTTTTAGTTCTCCTACTCACTTGTCCAAAAGGTGGAGCCATTCTCAAGTGGCAGAGGCAGGATTTGAACTCCGGTCTGCCTGACTGCCAAGCCAAAGGCACCCTTTTCATAAACACAACAGTGGGAAAAGCCCTCGAAGGCCCAGGGACCGGAGGGCATCACAGATGAAGGATGCGGTTTAGGCAAAGGGGCAGAGACCAGTTGAGGTGGGAGCCTCACAAAGCTGCCACAGTGGGTGGGTGCATAGCAGGGTGTGCAGGCTTGTGGTCAGAGAATTTCGAGTTAATACAATGGTCTAGAGAGCTGGGGGAGGTTCCTAAAAAGGGAGTGCTGCGTCAGACAAGGGATTCGAAACAATTTGCGCAATTGAGTGCAAGGCAGTATTTCAACAAAAGAAGGGGATGTTCGGGGAGGCATGTTAAGAGGAAATTCTGCAGGCTGCCTTAATTCTCAGATGAATCCAGACCTTACTGGCCAGGAAAAGTGGCTTCATCCTCAGCCTCTTTCCTGTGCGTCTCCAGGAGAGGCCTAGAGGCCCAGCTTGCAGGCAGTGTCTCCTTCCCTCTCTGACAAAGGGGCCCTGGGAGCTGGCGGGGCTGGGTCCTGCCTCGAGGTGCTGTTATTCCTCCTGGAGAACAGGGAATAGTCCTCGCAGGGCCTGGCTACCGCTTCTGCACAAGTATTTATGAGCTGTGAGAGTTAAGATCATAAGGCTCCCACATTTTGCTTCTTAAAAAAGCCAATAACTTAAGAAAATGTTTTCTCCATAAGAGAAACTTCAAAGATCCTAGAGAATAACACACTAAAAGTTATTGAAAGTTGGCCTCCTGCACATCTTGAATATTGGTACAAAAGAATGTGCGAAAGCCAGGCAGGCCTCTTCACAGCGTAAGGATTCCTTTGTTTTTCTTCCTGCCTGGCAATCAAACGCAGGACCCAAGCTGTTAGGCATTTAGCTGCAGCCATCTGCGGGGCAGGCTCGCCAGCCAGATTCTTTCTCATCCGGAGGGCACTTACACAGGCAGGAACTATTGAAAACATTTCTGCACTTTAAAAAATTAAAAATATAAAACCTCCTTGCTGCCCTTGAGGGGCAAGGTGGCCCCCGGATCCTCTGCTTGGTGCATAGGGGAGCTCTTAACAGCCGTTGCCCAGGGAGGCAGAGAATGGGCAAGCGGAGAGCCTGGGCCTGCATTCACTAGCTGGGTGAGTTTGGCCAAGTTATTGAAATTAGCTGAGCCTCAGTTTGATCAGCCAGGAATTGGGAGGATAACATGTGCTCAGACTGTCTCACAGGGCTGTTGAAAAGATCAAAGGAGGTCCTAAATGGTGTGTGCGTGCTGACATACCCACATTCCTGCTTCAGAGAGAGGATCTGCCTTTCCCGTGTTTCCGGTCCTTCCTACAGGAAATGAGAGGCTTGTCTCCCATTGGTCAGTGCCTGGAAGCCATGGGCTGAGGTTTACCAGAGGGTCTGGGAGTGTTTGGCAAGTGCCCTCTGCTCCAGTCCCACCTGCCTGATGGAGCCACAGGCCTCAGCAGGCCTCATCATGTGGCAGCTGTGGGTGCCCTCCATGTGGGGTCCACAGCCCCCAGCACACCCATGGCAGTCCTTATTGTGATGGTCCTGGTCCCCGGAGGGGAGGTGGGAGGCTCCATTGTGCCCTGTGTTTGAGGTGACCAGGCAGTTGCTGGGCAGGAGCTCTAGCAATTTTGGCTGCCGTTTGGCAGGTGATCTCTGGGTAGGGAGGAATGGGCAAGTTTAAGACCTGGAAAATCCTTCAGGGACAGAATGTGTTATTCAGGGATTATGGTTGGGTCAACATTGAACACCAGCTCCTGGCAAAATTGTCAGCGCTGCAAAAGGGTGTCACTGGGCAGCTGGTGTCCTCCTTCTGCACTTGCATTTTCTCCCACCTCCACTGCTTTCCAGACAGACCCCCACTTTAGAGAGAATTGAGGTTCATGTATCCTTTCTTCCCAGGGGATTTGTATTTGAGGCTCAATGCTTATTATGGAAACAAAGCTTCAATTATCTGTTAGAAAGATTTCATTGAGCAAAATGGGGGGGGGGGATGGCGGTGAGTATTCTCCAAGGTCTCTGATATTTTGCGCCTTAGATTTTTCTTCCTGCTCCCTAAATTGAAAACTCCTCCAGTCCACTGCCCTTAGAACACAGGGGCTTGATCTTGCCACTCCTCTTAGGACACAGGTAAAGCCCTTCTAAAGATGCGTCTCCTGCTTTTAATTTTAAGGAAGAGGTAATAGCTGACAGTTCCAGTCTCCCCCTAAGTGAGTCTTTAGGGACTCATTTATGTGACCCATTGGCCTTCAAAAATGAATATCACGGCAGCACAGAAGCCCTAAATGGTTGAAAAGAAGATAAAGGTATTATTGGTTTGCCCATACAGTAGTCCCTCCTTGTCTGTGGACAATATGTTTCAAGACCCCCCC
>PVKU01003896.1:109721-163444 GCA_004027475.1 Anoura caudifer | reverse complement strand
GCAGCAACATTTTTACTGATATGTCCCCTAAAGCAAGGGACATAAAGGAAAGAATAAACAAATGGGATCTCATCAAAATAAAAAGCTTCTGCATGGCTAAAGAAAACAGTATTAAAATAAAAAGAGAACCAACTGTATGGGAAAACATATTTGCCAATGATACCTCAGACAAGGGTTTAATCTCCAAAATATATAAAGAGCTTACATGACCCCACTCTAAGAAGACAAGCAACCCAATTAAAAAATGGGCAAAGGACTTGAACAGACTTCTCCAAGGAAGATATACAGAGGATCCAGAGACACATGAAAAGATGCTCAATATGGCTAGCTATCAGAGAGATGCAAATTAAAACCACAATGAGATACCACTTCACACCAGTCAGAATGGCCATTGTAAACAAAGCAACAAACAACAAGTGTTGGAGAGGTTGTGAAGAAAAGGGGACCCTAGTGCACTGTTGGTGGGATTGCAGACTGGTACAAGCACTATGGAAAGCTGTATGGAATTTTCTAAGAAAACTAAAAATGGATCTGCCTTTTGACCCAGCAATCCCACTGCTAGGATTATATCCTAAGAACCCTGAAACACCAATCCAAAAGAACCTATGCACCCCAATGTTCATAGCAGCACAATTTACAATAGCCAAGTGTTGGAAGCAACCTAGGTGCCCATCAATAAATGAATGGATCAAGAAACTATGGTACATTTACACAATGGAATTCTATGTAGCAGAAAGAAAGAAGGAGCTCCTACCCTTTGTAACAGCATGGATGGAACTGGAGAGCATTATGCTAAGTGAAATAAGCCAGGAAGTGAAAGACAAATACCATATGATTTCACCTTTAGCAAGAAACTAATCAATAAAACAAACAAACAAGCATAATATAACCAAAGACACTGAAATTGAGAACAGGCTGACAGTCACCAGAAGGGAGAGGGGAGGGAATCTTAGGGAAAAAGGGGAAGGGTTCAGAGCAACAAATATGAAAGACACATAGACAAAAACTAGGGGGTGGGGTGGATAGGGGAGGGAGGTGGGGAGGGTTGGGGCGGTGGGCTGGGATGGGAGTAAAAGACAGAAAACTGTACAAGAACGACAATTAAAATAAAATTAAAAAATGATCTGTTTGTGAGTAACAGGACTGTGGCAGGAGGTAATGCAAAGGGAGAGCACCGGGAAGCTTCTTGGGGCCATGGTACTGCTCTGTGTCCTGATGGTGATGATGTTTACACATAAATATATATGTGTTAAAATTCATAGAACGATACACCAGGAAAGTCCATTTCACTGCATAATAATTTAAAAATATACAAAATAAAGAACAAAACGCTAGCTGGGAAATAAAAACATCTTTTTAACATGTAAGAGACAAATGATGAATCAAAGTACACCAAAACAGTCTTAGAAGGTCAGGAGAAAGCCGGGGCCCTAAAGGTGCGTGGTTTGTGTGTTTCTTAGCTCTTCTCATTGGTGAGGGGCACACTTATAAGTTGTGTGGACATTTAAGAAACAATGGGAAGAGTGGCCCTTCTTAGGATAGAGTTACATGGTGGTTCCAATTAGAGCAAAAACTTCCTATTAATTATTTTTCAAGCTTCAACCAGCCCTCCCTCCCTCCTTTCCCTTTTGTCCGAAGTTCACGCTATCTGACATAATGAAGTAGCATCCTAGATTACATGGCAAGGACATGAAGTGAGGGGGGATGAGAAGCTGGTTTAGTTCTGTAGTCCTGAGGGTGGACAGATGAACCAGAATAAAACCAACGCAGAAGCTCACCAGAACTCCGCTGTGGTACCCACCTCAACATGCAGGCCTCCCTAGTTCAGGCAACGTAAAGCCCTGTTCTGAACTGAGCATGTGGTTTGTGTTAGAATCGACCCAGGTTCCAGAAGTTGGATGCTGTGCTTAGGCCCCTTGGAGTAGCCCTTATGTAGATCTTGACCTTTTGGGGTGCTTTGAGTTGGGCCTCCCAGGATTGCTCTTGTCTGAAGTTAGCTTTTCGTCCCCTTCAAAGGATACATTTGTGTCTGGGGCCTGAATGAAATTTAAACCAGTCTTCTGGAGATTTCGAAGGGCTATTACAGCAAGGTGTAGATGAATGGCCTCTTCCCTCACGGATTGTCGCTTTAACTTCTCATTTCCTGATTTTCTGAATGGATGTTACTCTGGTCATTTACCCAGGAAACAGCTCCGGATGAGGGAGCGGAAGAGAGAGTCTTATGTCTTTTGGGAGAGGAAGGGTTAACTTTTATTTCCAAGAGCACTGGCTGCATGGGTTCTTGGATGCAGCATTCCCCAGGAGAGTGGGATGTGCCGAGCCGTGGCTAGCGTGGAGCAGCCGATGTTTACAGCAGCTTCCCGGGACCACTAACACTGGACTGAGTGAATCAAAGATTAGTTTGAAGTTCTTGACTTACGTTCTTTACATTCAATATTGGTAACCACTTTTTCTTTCAATCTTTTCTCTAGGTTACTCTGGATTTTAAAACTCTAGCTATGAAGTAATATCAACTCAGTTCGTTGACATTTGCCAACCATAGCCACAACGCTTCCTTAATGCCATTTCAACATAAAGCATTTGTCTTTTGGCTAGTCTGAAAATATATTGTAGTACATTGTCAGTAGTAGATTCTTGGAGTTGAATCTTTGGATGCGGATTTGCGATTTGCATTCCTATGGCCATATCATAACTCAGATTTGCAAATCTGGGTACTATTGGGACTGTGGAGCTATTGTGCCTGGCTTAACTGCATATTTAAATTTAAGGTGGAGCTAAAGCTAAAAAAGTGGATAGATTTGGGAAGAGGAGATTGTTCCGTTTTGAGGTTGCATGTAGAGCCAAGAAATTCCTGGAGCAGTTCTGAAAGGGATTTCAGGAAAATAGGCTCATAATATTTCCACTTCTCTCAGCTTGCAGTCTGGCTGAAAACGTAGTAAGATCAGCCTTTTTCCAAAGGTCTTGGTAGTTCTGCAGCTGTTCTCAGAAAGCCTTCAAAACAAAAAGCAAAGGCATCCATAGAACCTCAAGTATCCAAGCCCCAATCACCAAAGCTTTTGGATGAGCTAAGCAGGAAGAAGCTGAGGCCCTGCAAGTGACGGTGTGCAGGACAGTGTGTGTGCGGAGACTGCTCTTTCAGATGTGACATCATGCTGATGGCACCTGAAGGCCATGGGGACAGCATAGGCTGCACAGCAAGCGGCCCAGAAGTGCTTTCCAGGGGCAGTGTATTCCCACTGTCCTTTCAGATTCTTTTTGTTCTATTCACTTGAGTGAGCTGGGCCATCTGTCTAGATCAGTAAATATCTCAAATTTTCCAATTGGTCAGTTAGTCCGGACTTAGTATCACTTACTATCACTACTGAGACTCTTGCATTCACTAGTACTTTTAAAGCATTTTTAATGAATCCTTCCAGTATTATCATTCTTGGTCTATATAAAAAGAAACTATGGTTCAGAGAACTTAAGTGATTTGTGCAAATTATATAAACAGACCACTGGATCATAAGAACTATAAAACAGTCTATTTTATATTGCTAGCTGCCAACTTTTAAAGTGCTTAAAGCTTTGCGTATATGTAATGTATATAAGGAAGCTTAAAACAATAGGAAAGATTAGATTGTATGAGTGGTTTTAAAGTATTTTTGGCAAATGAAACTTATGTAAAAGCTCAATATGTTAAGCTAGAGGTTCTATTTTATTAGCATGAATTTATTTTACAAGTTCCATTTTTCTAATAACAACCTACTTGTGAGTAACGCTAATAGACTATGTATGATGAATACAAATATTTGCAATCTGGGTTCGTGTAGTCATTTGGAGCCTCAATATCAGATGTATTCTTAAGTTTTGGTGGTTGCCCCTCATTGAAAAAGAATTCTGATTAAGAGAGAAGTTCTTGCAAATGGATATAATTTTTTAACATGTAAGCCTACTTAGAATAATCTTCAATTAGATTGACCCAGAAGCTTAAAAAATAAGTGATAGAAGTTTGACCCAATTTGAATTGCCATATAACTCTAACTAAGGAGGATCACCCTTCCCATTCTCTCCTAAATCTAGTCCGATCCCTCCTGCTGAAATTACACTTGTCCAGGCCCCTAGACCTCTGGGTGGCCAGATCTGTCCGTAAGTTCTCAGTGCTCACCTCAGGGAACCCATCAGCTGCCTTTAATGTCCTTGGTCACATTCTCCTTCATTTACCTTCCAGGTCTCCACTCTTTCCTGGGTGGCGGGGTGGCGGCCGGAGGGAAGGAGGCAGAAGAGAAATAGAAGACATTCATAGTTGACACCTCTGATAGCAAACAGATACTATTCCAAACCACTCTATCTGCCCAAGAACTAAATGTTTAGTCACAGATGTGGAATGCTGTGTGGTCTTGTGTAAGTCAGTTTTCCCATCTATAAAATCAGAACAGCAGTGCAGATTGACTTGACAGGGCTCTTCTTAGGATTAAAGTACCTTAAATCATGATCATCAAGCATTTTCCAAATTTGAAGAGTCATGGAAATGGGAAAAATACTTACCCAGAGACCCCAGAGGGGTGATGCATGCTTGAATTGCCAGCATTCCTTGGGCGGTGGTAATTTCCTGGCAGGAATGGGCCTGGGAGGGACCTCAGCAGACATTGCACAGAGCTAGCTGATGAAGGCTTGACCGACACATAGTTAGTATTTTATCTTCTTGAAGCTGCAGCGGGAGGCCTGGCACAGTAGGAGGGGGCCGTGAGGTATTCAGTTGACAGCCTGCCATTGTCAACTCTTATGGGAGGGAGACGTCAGTGCCCAGGAGGACAGACACAGGTTGTAAGTGGTTCAATTTTAGTTCAGCTGCAGTAACTCCTGCTGCTGATTTAATACTATGATTTTGAAACTCTCCATGTGTGCTTGAGTGTGTGTGTGTGTGTGCATCTGCATGCATTCGTGTGAGCAATGCCTACCTACTCACTTGTGACTACCAGTGGGCCACCTTCTTCTTGGCTTGGTATGAAGCAAATTGTACTAGGATGACCTGGTTGTTTGTACAAGGAAGCTAACACAGTAAGTCATTTATAATTTAGTTTATGCCTCATTGTTGTGGGTGTTGGCTGGTAGCAAGGGCAATAGAGGATGGTGGTATGATTTGGACCTTCATCCCAATTCCTAAAGTAGAATGGGCTTGTGGAAATCAAGTTTCTGGTGCTACAATAAAGAAATGTTTTGTGGCCTTCTGACAAAAGGAACACATTGGGAAGAGTCTATTGAAGCTTAATTTCACCACTGCAAATTGTGAATGATCCCAGGTTCCAAACCATAGAACATTTGTTCCCATTAACCAAACAAGCTGTGAGGAGGTGACGGTCATTGTTGGCATCAAACAGCCCACAACACAGAAGGCCACGTGGCCTTCCTTTGCCTTTGAGGATGGGGTGCCAATGGGATGCATGGAGGTTTTCAAAGAAAGCTTAATAGATTTAAAAACATCTAGAAATATAATGCTCACGTTAAAAAAAAAAAAACACCCTTTGACTGAAACCTTATCTTATAAGTTCTAGGACAAGAGGTAAATTAGCCATTAGAAAGTGTTTTCCACAAATGCAGGAATTTTGAATGTTTTATTCACCATTCTATCCCAGGCCCAGGAATGAAGCCTGATTTACAGAAGGTGCTCAATATGTTTAATGAATGAATCATAATGTTATAAGTGCTAAAGTCTTAAGCCATAAGACGCATGGAGTTTGTTTCCACGACAGTGATTTTCTGTGAAAACACTACCCAACCTTTCTTCCTACTCCTTTCTGTAAATATTTCTTGAATGAATGAAGATCATGGGTGGGGAATTTTTCTTCCTTTGGGGCAGACATTTATTTTCGTTCTTAATTTATTTTTTCATAAGATGTCCCCTGTGATGTTTAACTTAATCCAATTCCTAGGCCAATTTTCCTTCCTTCCTTCCTTCCTTCCTTCCTTCCTTCCTTCCTTCCTTCCTTCCTTCCTTCCTTCCTTCCTCTCTCTCTCTCTCTGTCTCTCTCTCTCTCTCTGTCTCTGTCTCTCTCTCTCTCTCTCTCTCCCCTTTCATCTGAGCTATGTTCAACCCTGTGCCAGAAAACAATGAAGTTCAAGTTTCTGATGGTCATGTGCAATTTTTGAAAGGGGCTTATCTTACTGTTTTTTTTTAAATTGAGGACCATTTTAGTATAAAAGATCAGATAAAGAATGTATTTCACCTACTTCTGCTATGATAGTATACACAGACATGCTCAATGCCACAAAAGTCACAGAAATAAGAATTAAAGAATTAAGGTAAGATGATGCTTTTGAAGAGATATCAATGAACAAGTAAAATTTGAGACTCAATAATAATCTTAGCCTGATTATGTAATTTAAGTCCCTTTGTTTACACTGAGGATGCCAAGGCCCAGAGGGGCTCAGAGCACAAACCCATAGGTGTCCAAGTTAGGACTTAAGCCCTCTGACTCACTCACTGTAAGTTTTCCCCACAATACAGCCATGGCAACCCACAGGGAGCTGGTGTATTTTTATTTATTTTTTAAAATAACTATATATCAAACAATTAAGGCCAGAAACAAGAGTACAGATGTTAACAGTTTTTATATTTGCATTACATACCCCCAGGGCACCCAAAAGAGCATCCTGGGCCCTCACCAGTGTCTCTTGAAAAGGCCTTGAAGAACCATGGCTGAAAGGCTGGGGATTGAGAATTTGGTGGTGGAACGGTGGGGACAGCAAGGGACTGACCTGGGGTGGCATGGGGAAGCTTGGGCTCTGATTCTGATTTTGTTACAGGAAAGAAACCAGCATTTATTGGGCCATCTATACTATATTCTTTTTATCTCATTTAATCCCAATTCCATCCTTGCTAGATGGGTATGGTTATCTGAAGAATGAGGAAACTGAAAGTTTAGAAAAGTTAGGAAACCTACATAAATTCAGGTCACACAACTAACAACTGGCAGAGGTGTATTTGAACCCTGGTCTATATAATACTACCCAAAACGTACTGCTCCAGTTCCCCTTGTGGGCCTCAGCTGTGGAGAGAAAGTATTTGGATGACCCCTGAGATTCCTTCTCAGTCCCATATTCCAGAGACTCTGTATTTTATCCCCTTCTCCTTACTGATGTTTACCTTTGAAGATTTGACTCACCTCCTTTCACTCCCTCCCCGCCCCACCACTGTGAACTGACGCATGCATTGTCACAGGCCCATGTCCCAGAACAGTGTGGCAAGAGGACCGTTGGGGACTGTAAAACCATTCTTTTAGGTGTAAGCCTTGTTTCTCAGGGTGCTGTGGTATCACTCGCCTCTTAACTAATTAGGTGGTGCATGTTGTAGACACTTTATTTGCATGTTACGCCACCAAAGAGTCTAGAATTGCCACTAGTTGACCAATTAGTCGATGCACCGTTTCATCCATAGACCAAACTATTATCTCCACACACTAGAACTAGTATCTTTTCACGTTTCAAGAAGGGATGAAGTGCCTCAAGAATAAAGGAAAGGAAGGGGAGCATGCTGTACAAAACCTTATGTATTCATCAGAAAAGTCTCACAGTTAGAATGGATGGCCTCCAACATTTATAATGGCTCAAGCATAATAAAGGTTTGTGTCTTGCTCATAAGGACAGGGCAAGTGAACTAGTCAGCAGGGACCCTTGTTGAAAGAGACTCTTTCCTCTTTAATATTCAGTTTCTGAGGTCATCCTGGGGATTGTCTCCATTGCAGCCCCCTGGAAGAGAGAGGAGCATGGAGAAGTGCCCCAGGGGGGATTTTATGAGCCATGCTGGGAATGGCACCCATCATTTTCATCCAGTTCCTTTGCTTGGAACTCAGTCACGCGGCTGCCCCTAACTGCTAGGGGGCTGGGAAATGTAGTCCCTGGCAGGGCAGCCTGTATCCCAGCACTGACCCTACATAGCACGTGATAGAACACAGAGTTTCAGAGGAGAGCCCTGTCATACCCTGGACCAAGATCAGGAGGTCTGTGTTCCAGTACTGGCTTTTCTAGTGGCAGGCTGGTAGTCTTTCCTCTTCTGTAACTGAGAGAGTTGAATAGTTGATATCCAAGATATCTTTTGCTGTAGACTTCTTTGGTTTTATGTAGCTCTTAAAAACAATCTTGTTCCGTGTGTAGGCAGCTAGTTCTTTGCCTAGATGCAGTGAAAGTCCTGAGTTGGTGCAGCAAACTTTCTCTCAGGCTAAACTTCATCCTGGCAAAGCTGGGAGCCAAGTTCAGGGGCTTCTTTGATCCTGTGCTGGATAAGTTAATATTCACAGAGCACAGGAGTCGTTGATTCATGGGAAGCTGTTCACTATACTACAGGGATCTTTTGACTGGGGTGTGTGTGCCCCTGGCACGTGAGATTTTCCAAGGGGTAAGGTGTTACAGAGTTTCAAGGGGATCAATTATCTTTAACTTTCACATGTTGATATGTTTCCAAAACTGATCAAAGAGTATCTACAGTTAAGAAGTTTTGTCAGTTCCTCTATCTTCCCCTTTACAAGGAAAGGTCTACTATTTCTTATTCTGATTCTTACATAGTTCATTGTTCCAACTGTAAAAACCTCTAGGACACCAAACAAACCTAGCCCATCATTGACCTGGTGGCATCAGGAGGCAAAGCACACTCTGTAATTCTTTCCTAATTGCTTCATGTGTCACAATGATCCAACACAAGTGCTATTTTCCTTGTTTTGCTGGTGTGGAGGCTGACGTTCAAAGGGTTGAGTAACATGTCCAAGGTCACTCAGCGGGAAGAGTTGGAGCTTCACTTGATGGAGCTGCAATGGAAGGTCGGGTTTCTATCATTGTCAAGTGCACTCTTGTATCAGTCTGCTACACTTCCTGTTTAACATGTGCTTCTCTGCTCTACCCTGAACTCCGAGGTCAAAGCCATGGTGTGTTTCTGCTCTAAATGGCCCCTAGTGAGTGGTCATTGTTTGGCAGGCCCGGCAGAGTGTGTGCTGAGACACCCGCCGAGGAGGCTCGCACCCTCTGCTCTCGCTCTGACTGCACGTGGTCGCTTCTCTTTGTAGGTGAGGAGATTCTTCCTCCTCCCTTCTTCTCAAGTACACGTGTAACCCTTTCTAGGGCGTCGTAGTGAGACGGCCGTGAGGAGAGAGGCCTCACCTGAGTGGAAGCTGAGGGCCTCGTTGCCTAGTGCCCTGACGTGGCTTTATCTTGTACTTTTACAGGCCATGTTGGCTTTGTGCGACGCACAGGGGTGCACAGGGAAGAAACGAGCGTTTGCAGAGGGAAGGAGCATTCAGAAGCAAGTTCGTGTGGTCTGGCACGGTGAAGAGAGAAGAAGCTGAATGAAGACGGCATTAGGAGAGGAGAGGACTTAGAATGACCTAAGAAAGAGCATTGAGAAAAGACCCAAAGATGAATGCAAAGTGTGGCGGAAAAATTGGCCTTAAAAAGAAAATAGAGTCTGCCAAAAGCAAAAGGCAGGATTTA
This sequence comes from Anoura caudifer, assembly GCA_004027475.1. Classification (NCBI taxonomy): domain Eukaryota; kingdom Metazoa; phylum Chordata; class Mammalia; order Chiroptera; family Phyllostomidae; genus Anoura; species Anoura caudifer. The sequence goes on along the minus strand of PVKU01003896.1, from coordinate 153,985 downwards.
TGAAGATACATAGTAGAAGGAAAAATGTGAAATGAAATAAGGGAAAAATACAGTTGACAAATCACCAGAGAGATATAGCAAGGCCCTTAAAAATCATTAATGGAAGTTTAATGCCAAAATATTAGAGTAAAAAAAATACTTGCAAGTGCAGAGTTTGCCTGCGTGTGGCTGGTAAAAAATACCACAGAAGAGGCCGCGCCTTCGCCTCTGGCACCCACACAGCATGCATGCCCTGAGGTGAAGTCTTTCCTATCACCCCTGCACTCCCGATTCAAGCACAAGCTTTGTTGCCATTTTAAAATTTTATTTCCATTGGCCCCAAACCACGTAGGCACCTGTAAGAACTGACCCAGAGGTGCTGCAGACCTGCCAAGATCCGCACCCATGGGCTGCCCCTTCTGGCAAAGGATCAATTTGCTTTCGTTGTTATTTCCCCCGTCGTCCTACTGACTCATATTACAAGTGTTTAATTGGCAGTCTCCCTTCCAGCCAGGCACCGTGGCTGTTCGGCTTGGGTACTAGTCCTACTATTAGTGTGTGAAGAGTGGATTGGGTAGGAGGGAGTAGGAGTTTTGTAAGATAGCAGGTGAGACACAGCCATGCTGAGAATTAAAGGTGACTCGATTTGGAGCTACAGCATGGGGAAGCGTCTAGTGGAGACTTTGAGGAGATGGCTGTGTGGCGGTGACAGAATAGGACTCCGAGGTTGGTTGGATGTGGGTGCTGAGCAGGATGGAGGTGTCCAGGCTGAACCGGACAGGGCTCTGGATGGGTGGGTGTGCAATTGTCAACGACAGGAGGACTCTGGATGAGGAGGAAGTTTGGGGAGGGAGATAAAAACCTGAGACGGCCAGGTGGAGAGGTTAAGTTGGTGTGGAGCTCAGACTGATGTCCCCTTGACCCAGTTCTCTGCATCTGACCTCTTTCCTGATCCAGGTCTCCATTCCCAGCTGCTCACTGAACATTTGCTCTGGAAGAGCTACCGCTGCACACACTCAGTGTGTTTAAATTTGATTTGTCATCTTCCTACAGAGCTCAGTCGCTCCCTGCAATCCCCGCCGTTATCTCTGCATGCTCCCCCGTCTCTCCCTCCCTGCAGATCCAGCCCTCCCACGTCGTGTCAGTCTCTGTGATTTGCACGTTTCTTAACAATATCCGCTCATTTCCATCTCCACCACCACTCGCAGATGCTCACTTTACTCTGCTTATTTTAACAGCCTCAGACTTGTCTCTCTTAACTGCTGCTCCTCCACTTCAAGTAAACTCTCTCACTGCTGCCCAGGGAGACCTTTCAAAGTGTCCTTGTTGACAATAAGTGTAAGTTTCAAACTCCACAGTATGTCAGAAAACGGCCTTTCCCTTCTGGCCTCTGAGTATCTGCATGTGCCAATCCTATCATCTTCCTTCCAAAAGCAATCTGCAGATTAGTGTAATTTCTACCAAAATTCCAATGGCATTTTTTCTCAAAAATAAGACAAACAATCCTAAAATTTACATGGAACTACAAAAAAAAACCGAATATCCAAAGTAATCTTGAAAAAGAAAACAAAGCTAAAAGTATCATGCACCTTGATTTCAAACTATGTTACAAACCTATAGTAATAAAAGCAGTATGGGTTTGGCATAAAAACACATATACATAAATGAGACAGAGTAGAGATCTTGGAAATAAACCAATGCATATATGGTTAATGAATTTATAACAAAGGAGCCAAGAATATAAAATGGGGAAAGGACAGCCTCTTCAATAAATGGTATTGGGAAGACTGGACAATCACATGCAAAAGAATGAAACTAGAACCCGCGCACAAAAATGAACTCAAAATGGATTACAGTATAAGTCAAAAGACTTGAATGTAAGACCTGAAACCATAGAACTCCTAGAAGAAAACATAGGAGCTGGTCAGCTCCTGACATCAATCTTGACAATGACTTTTTGGATCTGAAGCTGAAAGCAAGAATACGTGGAATTACATCAAACTAAAAAAGCTTCCACACAGTAAAAGAACCATCAACAAAATGGAAAGGCCACCTATTGAATGGGAAAAGATATTTGCAAATCATATAACTGATAATTATTTTATAATTGTTTTATATATAAAGTTGTATAATATTTATATATTATACATATTTATTATATATAAATTGTATATAATTACATATATGTATATGTAATTACTTCACAGTGTTACATATATTTATATAACATGTTATATATAAATTTTTATAATTATATACAACTTACATAATTATACATAATTTATAATATGTGAAACAATATATGGAGAACTCATACCACTCAGTCTACAAAAAAAGTGCTGGGACTAGTAAGTAATTTCTGCAAGTTTTCAGGATACAAAATCAATATGCAGAAATCAATATGCATTTTTATGTATTAGAAATAAACAAATAGAAACTGGGATAAAAAACAGGATGGTATCATTTGCAACAACTTCCAAAGTGTGAAATGCATGAAACCTCTACTCAGATAACTAGGAACATTTCTCTGAGAAACTAAAGAAGACCTTGCTTGTAGCTTGGAAGATTCCATTTTATTTTTTCAGTTCTTTTCAGGTGTGATTTCTAGATTCAATAAAATCTCATTAAAATTAACATTGTATTGAATCAATACAGTTAAAATGCTACTTCTCTTCAAATTGATATATGGAGTCAACGAATCCCAATAAACATGCCCAGATGGCTTTCTCATAGAAGTTCCCAAGCTGATTCTAAAATTTATGTGGAAATCTAAATGCCTGGAATAGCCAAAATGATTTTGAAAAATAAGAATAAAGTTAGAGGTCTTCCTTTTACTGGTTTTGACACACTGTAAAACTACAGTAATCAGGACAGTGTGTTGCTGGCATCACTTGAGACACGTGGATCAATGAAACTCATTAGAGAGTCCAGAAATAGACCAGCATGTGTATGGTCAATTGATTTTCAACAGCGATGCCAAGGTAATTCGATATGGAAAAAGTGACTTCTCCAAATTCTCCAAAACAACTTATTATCTACACAGAAAAAAACGAACTTCAACCTTACTTTGTCACCCACCAATATTAACATAGAATGAATCATAGTCTGAAATGTAAATGCTAAAACTATAAAACTTCTAGAGGAAACTTTGTAATATTCAGGTAGGCAAAGCATTTTTAGATAGGAAACAAAAAACATGAATGTAAAATGTTTGAATTGGATACACTGTACATTTAAAACTTCTGCTCCTCATAAGACACCAGAAAGAAAATGCACATGCAAAGGTGAGCCTCAGACTGGGAGATTATCAGTATGTATCTGACAAGGGACCGCTTTGGAGAATAAATAAAAAACTGCTACAACTCACTGACAGAACCAATAAACAGTCTACGAAAATGGACAAATTTCAACAAACTCTTCACCACAGTTATACGGAGATTGTATATCCATGAAAAGATACTCAGTGCCATTTATTAGGGAAATGAAAATTAAAATGACAGTGTGATATCACCCACATCCATTAGCACATTAGAGTGGCCAGCTCTACGTTCACTGCAGTGTTACTTACAGTCACCAAGACATGGAAGCAGCTGAGGAGTCCATCAGTAGGTGAGTGGGTAAAACAACTATGGAACATTTACACAGTGGAATACTGCTCAGCTGTGAAACAGAAGAAAATCTTACCCTTTGGGACAGCATGGATGGACCCGGAGAACATTATACTAAGTGAAGTTAGCCAGTCAGAGGAAGACAAACGCCATATGATCTCACTCGTGTGTGGGATCTAATGAACAAACTGAACTAACAAGGAAAATGGGGACAGACTCTTAGATGGAGAGCAGGTGACAGCTCTGGGGGGTGGTTGGAGGGTGGGGGGATTGAGGACTCGAGGACATGGACGACAGCGTGGCGATTGCGGGGTAGGTGGTATAAGAGGGCTAAATGGTAATGGAAAAAATACAATAAAAAAATTTTTTTAAAAAAAGAATGTTAGAATAGGTAGAATTAAAATGAGCAGAAATACCAACTGTTGGTGAGGAGATGAAGTAACTGGAACTCTGATACCCTGCTGATGGGAATATAAAACTCTACAGCCAGTTTGGAAAAGAATTTTGGCTGTTTCTCATAAAGTTAAACATATACTTACCACATGACCAAGCAGTTCCACACTTACGTATTTATCTAAGGGAAATTAAGGCTTATATTCATACAAAGAATTATATACAAATGTTCCTTTTTTAAAAAGTAATCCAAACTAGGAATAATACATGTCCACCAATAGGTGAATGTGTCCATTAAATATTTGGCAATGTCTGTTGGCCATCTGCATGTCTTCTTTGGAGAAATATCTTTTCATATCCTTTCCTTGTTTTTTGGTTGGATTGTTTTTTGTTGTTGAGTTGTGTGAGTTTCTTATATTTTTTGGATACCAACACTTTATCGGATATATCATTTGTGAATATATTCTCCCATTCAGTGGGCAGGCGATTTTCAACCACTATGCCGCAAAAGACACCCTGGTGTGCTGCCGCATTTTCAAAATGTGCAGCACCTGACTGGTTAGTCAGGGGCGCTGACCTCTTTTCCCTTAGATTGTCAGATTAAAAAATGACAACAGCCAATACAACCATAGTTGTCTAGTTTGAATGGATCAAAATTATACCTACTTTTGGTTAGATCAGCAAAAAATATATTTTTTGGTGTGTCGTGGAATTTTAGCGATTAGTTTATGTGTGCCATGAGATGAAAAAGGTTGAAAATTACTGTAGTCAGTAGACAATGGAACACTATTCAGCAATAGAAATGAACTTAGATGTCCAACAACGTTGATCAATCTCAAAATAAGTAAAAGAAGTCAGACAACAAGGCATGGATAATGTATGATATTCAATGACATGAAACTCCAGAAAAGTGTGACGTGCATTCACAGAACGCAGATCCGTGGTAGCCTGGACACAGTGGTGGGGGGAGATCAGCTGAGAGGAGGCATGGGGGGATGGTGTCGAGGGGTAAAGAAAACGCTCTGCACTGGATTTTAGTGTTGGTAACCTGCACGTGTGCATTTGTCAAAAGTAACAGCATACACCTTAACTCGAGGTATGTAAATCATACTTCGTTAACACTGTCCTTGTGTGCAGTAGGGGCTCTGTTTTTCAGGGCCAGCTCTTGGAGCCTGTGCAGGGAAACTTAATAAAGGTGTTGACAATTTCTCCATCGTCTAAAGCCTTTTTCTGTGCTGGGCACTGTGTCAGACATTCCTTGCATTTATGTTTCAGCTGTGACGGGGCGTAGTGGGTTGAGGGAACAAAGCGAGTCCTGCAGAGGGACAGAAGATTTGACCCAGAGGAAGGTGCTCGCACGCACTGGCCCAGCAGAGAGGGTCAGGCAGGAGTTGAGCTCACCTCACTACCTCTTCTCCCTAAGGGAGTGATGGGAAACGGAGAGTGAGCGTGTTAGGCCAGCTCAATGGCTCAAACTGGGACTCATATTTAAAACTGATGTCACTGCTGATGTGCTGCTGGAGTGTATCTGAAGTCCCGCCTTTCTATTTCAATTTCCTTTCTGGTTATGTGAGACCTGCTATGACAGCCTGTTAGAAATGAAAAGCTAGTCATGCCAGATTTCAATTTGGAGAACAGAGAATTTATTTTTGACTAATTGGTCCAGTGGGCACTGGAGTAGAATCTAAACAACTTTGGAAGTGTGTGGCAAGGAAACAGAGAGGGAGAGAAATTGAACCAACCTTCACCCAGGCACCCTGTCGACAGATTTCTAGGCTGACTTAACCAATGCACTTATTTCTCAGGTAAGACCTCAAGATTATTTATTTGGACCTGATTTCACTATACTTCATCCTTTTCATGATGTTATAAAGTAACTAGCTTGGGATTCCTTTTCAGGGCACACAAAAGAAAAAAAAATAAAACCCCACACTTTTTGTCTGGACTAAAGTGGAGTCATGGACTAGAAGGTGCGATGCTGAGCTTAAGATTCAGCAGCATGTCCATCATTTTGAGTCTATAATAAGGTTAACAATGAAAATCTCCCTGGTATCCAGCATCAGTGTCGACCACAGTCGGGTTGGAGCCATGGACCCGAGACTGCGCTCACTGGAGCTATAAATCACAAACCCGTCACCCTGCAGAGCAGACGCACAGGGAAGAAGCCAGTGGGCACTGTAATAGGTTCCACATGCTTTTTAAAGAAAGTCTTAAAAAATAATTAGACTTACAGAGCACCATGCTTTGGTAGCAAAAATTTACATACGTGAATAAAAAGTGGAAGAACTGACAAGGCCCATTTTTTCTTCTGTTTTCTCCTACTTTTTAAAAATAGTGGAATAACTGTTTATTTAGCTCTGGAAGAGCAGAGCTGGGGAAGTGAGATATGGACCAGAGAATGTGAAGTGGAACGTACGTGAAGGGAAGTAGGAAGAAGTGGACTCTTAGCTCTGGTAGCTAAGGAAGCGCAGACACTTTCAGATAACCCTCGTGGCCTATCCCCTGCTACTTGAGGGCAAAGAGTGAGCTAAATGCTCTTTAAGCGTTAAAGTTACAAAGCCAAAAATAAACATGGCCACAATTCTGTGAAAAATTTGGAAGGCCATGACAGAACGGAAAGGGAAGCTTTGTTCCAAATCAGACAGATCTGTTTTCAGATTGGCATTCTGCTACGTGACCTTGAGCAATTTGCTTAACTTTTCTGAGCTTCAGTGTTACTTCAGTGACAAGTTAATGCCTCCCAGAGCTGCTGTGTAACGCACTTGTGCTTATCTCTCTTCTAACACTTATCCACCCTATCATTGCAAAGTGTATCTGTGAGAGGTATCCTATAGTTTTGAAATACGCTGCTCTCTTCATATGATTGTGAATGTTTCTATGATTTGGATTAAGAACTCCCCCCATGGAGGCTGATTAAAGGGTGCCACAGGCTTGTTTATCTTCACTTCACCGGGCCTCATGCACACCTGACACGGTGATGACGCTGTAGCTAAGTAAGATGTTGGAGACTTCCCCTTCCCTCCTCTGCAGGGGCTGGGTACAGTTTACGCAAACTAACAGTCATGCCCCGGAAGCTTGCCCTTTTACAGCAGATTGGCCCAGTGACCCCATCAGCTAGGAAGGCAGGGGTGCTACATAGTATATTAGCACAATTGCTGTTGTGCTGAGGTCTGACTCCATGTCACAGACTCATCAGGTTTCCACTTGGGTTTATTGAAAACAGTGAGGTTAAGGTGTGGCAAGGCGATGAAAAAAGAATGGAGAAAGTGGAAAGTCCTGTAAAGGTTTCAGGAGGGAAAGATAAAAGAGAAAAGAAACTGCAACCCAGCAGGAATGGAATGGTGACCCAGAATGAAAAGATCCCATTTCCCCTCAGACAGATGCTGCGATAGATTTCAAACTGACTCCGAAACTAAAACTGACACCTATCCCGGTACTCAGCCCCGTATCCCATCCACCCCTCTTTGATATTGAAACGGAGACATTTCACAAATTTGGCTATCAAATACTGTATGTGCGTGGAAAAGGGGCAGATGAAATGGGCCAATTAGACCCCAGCTGCATCCGTCAAAACACTAACCCTGAACACAATCTAGGATCAAACGCAGACGCCCGGCAGACGTACACAAGTCACTTAATGCAGCCTTTGGAAAGACTGCTATGGCTGGCTGGCGGTGTCCTGAGGCCTGATGAGAAATCCAGGCTTGGCCCTGTGAGGAATATTTGCAATTTGAAAGGAAAAGTAGGATCGAATTCAGTGACTATTTAGGATAGCCCAGCAAGGTTCTCGCCACAGGCTGAGTTGAAAATACTCCTGACTGTGTTGCGGTGCAAAACAGCTTTCAAATATGTTTCTGGAAACCTGTTTGAGATTTGAGAATAGAATGTAGTTTTCAGTTATCTTATTTAGGCTTAAGATCTTTTGGTTCAACTTCAAAAATAATGCGAGGTTCTATCTTTAATGCACTGTGCAGGGTACACTCAATACTTGCCTCTCGTGCAACATGCATATGAATGAGGGATGCCTGCTCTCTGGTGCACCCTACTGAAGTGGATGTAAGAGGGGAAAAAAAAGGAAGAAATAAGCTAAAGAAGTTGGAGTGTCCTTACAGAGTTCGCTAAAAATCTATTCAAAAACAACTGAAAATCATAATTTCATCTTTTTAAATATCATGACCAACCTAACTGCATTTACTGATGAAAATGGCATCTTTGGGATGTCTTCTTAGAGTTCTGTAAGGTATGGCTTTGCTTTTTCTTTGAGTTTGCTCTGGCCACACAGGTCACCAGGGGAGAAGTCCATAAGATTCATGTAAGAGTCAGAGTTGGGAAGCAGCATCTCTAGTGGTTTCTCCTTCGTGATTTCATTGTCTCTTAGTGTCCCTCTGTTTATATGGTCATGGAGCTTTGGGTCCCACATAGGATGGGTTTGCCAAGTTATGTTGCAGGTATAGATTGGAAAAAAGAGCTGAGAAGAAGGTAAAAAATGCAAGGCCAGGGGAATACTAAACCCATCCCTGTGGCCCTGGCACTACTCGTGGGCATTTAGCCTTATTTCAGGGGTCGAGATCGGGCAAGGAACAGCATCGTTACATGGAGATGAAGATGCTGCTCTGCATGTAAAACTGCTTGCATCTAGTTAGTCTAGCAAATTGGTGTCTGGGTTTTCAGCATTACCAACTAGATTTAATCATTACTGTGGGAAACTAATCAAGAGTCCTCTGTGTAGAGCAAGATGTTATCTGATCTAATGAAAGCATTATAATTAAGAATATATGGTATATGTAGAAATCATGGTTTCCTTGCTGCTTAGAGACCGAGAGAGGGGCTGAGGGTTGACCTTGTGCCAGTTCACCAAACATGCCTCTTCCAGAAGCATTTTCTTGAAAGAGATTTCCCCCACCAGGAGCTGCCGTTATCCTGTGGCCTAGTAAAATGACTGTAATTAAATAGATTAGATCTCTGTTTTTGGTAGAGTAAAAGATTGAGAACAGACTGCGCTTTAACCTGACACGTGGAAAGGCCAATCTGTTTGGAAGTTAAAAATGATTTTGTGTGTTAACTGATAAACTCAATGGATTTCCTTCCCTGCACCTAATGTTTTTAGATGCAGGGACGGAATCCTTTCAGGAGCTCTGATTCCTGGGAGTTCAGGTTTCCAACATTGACATGATGCTCTTTTGTAACAGGAATATTGACCATGAAAGTAGGGCAGTGCAGTGTGGTGGGGAGGGTGCAACTCTGGGTTATGGCTAGAGAAACATTCTCGAGCTTGTTCCTTAATCTCTCATGATCTGAGCTTCTCCTGAGGCTGTTCGGAGGGTGAACTGATGCTTATGGAGTGTAAGCCCAGAGCCCAGCCCAGGTGAACGCTAAATTCACTGTGGTGGGTGGGTGGGTGGGGGGTGTTATCCATGCTGCTCTTGTTACTGTTGGGACCTAAAGGATGGCTCTGAGCTGAATCAGCTCAACTGTCTTCAATTTGAAGATGAAAGTTAGCCTGTGACTGCTGCAGTGGATGATGCTCCTTTAATGGTTTTTGCATTTTGCCCTCATTCAGCCAGTTAAAGCTGGAGTCCATAGAATTGTGAAACGCTTGAGCCTGGGACAGTCATGGGATTTACAGTCTTATCTCATTTTAACTGACGTAATCAGTGAGATTTTTATCATAATGAAAATGCTGGCCATATAAACTTTTAGTTTATTTTTTCTTTTGTTTCCCTTGCCTGAGAAGATATATCAGAAAAAATATTGCTGTGAGAAATATTTGAGATTTTACTGCCTATGTTTTCATCTAGGATTTTTATGGTTTCGGGTCTAACATTTAAGTCTTTAACTTAGTTTGAGTTTATTCTTGTGTATGGTATAAGGAGGTGGTCTAGTTCCCTTTTTTTTTTTTTACTTGTCTGTCCAATTTTCCCAGCACCGTTTATTGAATAGACTGTCTTTACCCCATTGTATGTTCTTGCCTCCTTTGTCAAATATTAATTAACCATAAATGTGTGGGTTTATTTCTGGGCTCTCTATTCTATTCCGCTGATCTATATGTCCGTTTTTATGTCAGTACCATGCTGTTTTGATTACTATGGCCTTATAGTATAGTTTGATATCAGGTAGCATAATTCCTCCAAATTTGTTCTTTTTTCTTAAGATTGCTGTGGATATTCAGGGTCTTTTGGGGTTCCATATAAATATTTTGAAATATTTTGAAATATTTGTTCTAATTCTGGGAAATACACCATTGATATCTTGATTGCATTGAGTCTGTAGATTGGGTAGTGTGGACATTTTAATGATGATAACTCTTTGTATCCATGAGCATGGTATATACTTCCACTTATTTATATCTTCTTCAGTGTCTTTCTTCAGTGTCTTATAATTTTCTGAGTAAAGGTCTTTTACATCCTTGGTTAAATTTGTTCTTTGGTAATTTTTTTGGTGCAATTGTAAATAGGATTATTTTCTTAGTTTCCCTCTATGACAGTTCATTATTGGTATATAAAACACAACTGGTTTTTGAATATTTATTTTGCATCCTGCTACTTTCTTGAAATCATTTGTTAGTTCTAGTACTAGTAGTTTGGTTTTTTTGTTTGGTGGAATATTTAGGGTTCTCTATATACAGTATCATGTAATCCACAAACAATGACAGTGTTACTTCTTCATTTCCAATTTAGATGCCTTTTATTTCTTCTTATGTGATTGCTGTGGCTAGTACTTCCAATATTATGTTGAATAAGGTGGTGAAAGAGGACATGCTTTCTTGTTCCCAGTCCTAAAAGAAATGCCTTTAGTTTTCACCCATTGAATATGCCGTTGGCTGTGGGCTTTCATTATGCTAAAGTATGTTCCCTATATTCCCACTTTGCCAGCAGTTTTTATTGTGAATGGTTGCTGGATTTTATCAAAATTTTTTGGTATTTATTAATCTGATCATGTGATTTTATTCTTCATTTTGTTTATGTGGTGTATTGCATTTTTGATTTGAAGATATTATAGCAACCTTGCATTCCTGGAATAAATCCCATTTGATCATGGTGTATGATCTTTTTACTATTTTGCTGGATCCAGTTTGCTAATATTTTGTTGAGGATTTTACAATAGTATCTCTGTTCATCAGGGATATTGGTCTACCATCAACAAAGTAAAAAGTCCACTGAATGAGAAAACATAGTCACCAATGATATACCTAATAAGGGGTTAATATCCAAAATTTACAAAGAATTTATAAAACTCAACACCAAAAAAAGACCCCAATCCAATTAAAAAATGGGCAAAAGCAGCTGAATAGACATTTCTCTAAAGAGGACACACAGATGGACAATAGACATGAAAAGATGCTCAATGTCACAATAATCAGAGAAATGCATATTAAAACCACAATGAGGTATTTCCTCACACTCATCAGAATGGCCATCATAAATAAGTCAAGAAGCAACAGGTGTTGGTGAGGCTGTGGAGAAAAGGAAACCCTCCTGCACTGTTGGTGGGAATGCAGACTGGTGCAGCCACTGTGGAGAACAGTATGGAGTTTCCTCAAAAAATTAAAAATCCAACTGTGTTGTGATGCAGGGATTCCACTTTTGGGAATATATCTGAAAAAAATCTGAAACACTAATTTGAAAGAATATATACACCCCTATGTTCATTGTAGTGTTATTTACAATAGGCAAGATTTGGAAGCAGCTCAAATGTCCATCAGTGGATGAATGGATAAAAAAGTTGTGGTGCATTTATACAGTGGAATACTACTCAGCCATGAACAGGAAGGAAATCTTACCTTGTGGGATGGGGTAGATAGACCTGGAGAGTATTCTGCTAAGTGGAATAATCCAGTCAGAGAAAGAGAATTACCATATGATTTCACTTATATGTGGAATCTAATGAACAAAATAAACTAAGAAACAGAATGGAAGCACAGATACAGAGGACAAACTGAAAGCTTTCAGAAGGAGGGGGCTGGGAGGTTAGGTGAAAAAGGTGAAGCAATTAAGCAAAAAAAAAAAAAAAAAGTGACCTCACAGACACAGACAACAGTGTGGTGATTACCAGAGGGAATGGGGGCTGGGGAAGGTTCGAGAGGGTAAAGGGGGCCAAATGGTGGTGGAAGGGGACTTGGCTTTTTGTTGTGAACGCGCAGTACAATATACAGATGATGTATTATAGAATCATACACTTGAAATGTATATAATTTTATTAACTAATATCCCCCCAATAAATTCAATAACAATTTTAAAAAATGCAGGCCATACAAAATTTAGTCCCTTAGAAGTCTGTCTCCCTTAGAATACTGGGGGACTCGGCGGTCTCAGCCTCAGCTCTGGGTCGGTGTCCTCTCCCTCCCCCACGTCTGTTCTGCAGCTTGCGTCCAGACTGCTCCGCTGAGCGAGACCACGAGGGGAGCCCAGCTGTTTCCCTTGTGTTGGCACTCTGCGCTGAGCAGGAACTGCTGAGCAAAAGAGCAGCTTTTCTCCAGGGAGGTTCACGAGGGTAGTGCAAACCCAGTCTCGGTTTTATTTTTTATTTTTTGAGTTATTATTAAAAACTCCTGCCAAATACTATCAGTGAGAGGGAAAAAGTACACAAAGTCTTAAGTGCAATTGGACCAGCCTTTTAAAAAATATCTACTTGAATGGAGCAGGAATGTTTTGCACTTCTTTCATTTTCTATACTTAACAGGAGATAGTTGCACTCAGAGAATGTCACTTCTGACTGCGGACTCTTGTGCAGCCTTGCTCAGTCTTCAGTGAGACAGCATGTAATTAAAATGCCTTTGGAAACGATTGCCCAATGATTGACATTTGTTCCAAGTACATCGCAGTGGTAAAGGCTTAATCTTTTACTCCAGTGAAGTTTTTTTCCCCAATGGAAAGAAAATAAAATAATTTTTTAAAGGGGTGATTGAGCTTTAAAAAAAATGGAAGCAATAAATTTATATCCAGTCTTGCTCTCAGAAAGCTGGCAGTCCAGCAGGGGAGACCAGAGTTAGGTGAGGAAAGCAAATAGACTAGAATGCTGCTGAGATTCCAAAGAGGGAGAGGTAATGAGGCTCTGCTTACCTCCTACTACAGCGACATATGCTGTCACTTTAAAAGCAACCCGCTTCTAGTATTGCTGTGCAAGGATTTGATGCGCCTCCTTTCCTGGAACAAATACTGCCCAGGGCTGGGAAACTGTCCATGCCGTAGCTTCCTGGCGTCCTTTCCATCTGATTGATGTCTGTCTGTGTCTCGGTCTCTATCTCCCCACTGGAATCCTGGACGCGGGAGAGTTGCTTCTGTCCTGTTTTCAGGAGGAATTGACTGGTGAACTCGCTCCGATGCAGCCCCCGTAATTGGGAAGGCTGTATCTTAAGACCTTCTTAGAATTCCCCAATTTGGAAATACCACAGTTGCAATCACTACCAGAGAAGTCTATCACTGAGCCAGATTTGGATGCCAAGGATTGGTGAGCACACCAAACACCAGGTTTACAAAGCCTTACTGAACATACAGGGACTATGTGTTGGAGAATTTTATGTTGTTCTTGAATACTCAAAATTCACATGTTATATCCATGAATGCCAAGGGACTATAATAATATGTATTGTTTGTTCGACTTTTCAATAAGGCATAATGTGGGAATAAGCACAATATATGAAACAGAAATCACAGCATTGTTTAGAAGTGTAAATCTCTCAGCTTGACTGGAAAAATAATTACTTTCTACATTTGGGAATGCTTTGTTTTATAAATGGAAAGGGTCTCAGCAGTCTTATGATCTGTGTATTCATATTAAAGATGAGTTAACTGAGGCCAAGAAAAGTGAACTGGTTTGCCCAAGGAATACATGGAGAATTTACTGTAGCTTCATGATTTGAACCCAGCCTTCTGACTAGAATTTCAGTGCTTTTTGTAGTGAGCTGCTCTGAACCTCCGAGTAAGTGCAGAGACTGTTCTTGATAGATAGACTTTTAGATGGAGGAATTGAGGATAATAGGGGATAAGCACAAACAAACCTGTCTTATCTAGATAGGACCTCAGCTCATTAAGAGGAAGAATGAGAATGAGAGAAGACAGGAGAATAGAAATTGCAAAAATATCAGTAATCACCAGACGATACTGGAAAAGGGCAAATGCCAGGCATTTTCAAGATTAGGAGAAATCTAAGTTGAGTTAAAAAAGAATTCTTCAGGCAGAAGTGAGAGTTTATGTGTGCCAAGGGAGTAAAGCAGAAACGCTGCATCATCGACATATATGGTGGAAACTGCTGGGGCAGAAGGAAAGTATGGGCCTAACAGGCAGCGACAATAAACGCCCAATAGTTCTGGTAAGGTTCAGAATATTAAACACTTAAAAAATATATACATTTTACTGATTATGCTATTACAGTTGTTCCATTTTTTTCTCTCCTTTATTTCCCTCCACCCTGTACCCCCCTCCCACCATCATTCCCCAAACTTAGTTCATGTCCATGGGTCGTATGTATAAGTTCTTTGGCTTCTCCATTTCCTATACTGTTCTTAACTGCCCCCTGACTATTTTGTACCTACCATTTATGCTACTTATTCTTCCCTGTGCCTTTTACCCCATTGTCCCCCCAAACCCTCCCTGCTGATAACCCTCCACGTGATCTCTATTTCTGTGAATCCATTCCTCTTCTAGTTGTTTGCTTAGTTCATTTTTATTTTATTTTTTTAGGTTTGGTTGTTGATAGTTGTGAGTTTGTTGTCATTTTACTGTTCTTATTTTTGATCTTCTTTTTCTTAGATAAGTCCCTTTAATATAATATTTCATATTATAAGGACTTGGTGATGGTGAACTCCTTTAACTTGGCCTTATCTGGGAAGCACTTTATCTGCCCTTCTATTCCAAATAATAGCTTTGCTGACAGAGTCATCTTGGATGTAGATCCTTGCCTTTTATGACTTCAAATACTTCTTTTCAGCCCCTTCTTGCCTGCAAGGTTTCTTTTAAGAAATCAGCAGATAGTCTATGGGAACTCCTTTGTAGGTAACTGTCTCCTTTTCTCTTGCTGCTTTTAAGATTCTCTACCCTTTAATCTTGGGTAACTTAATTATGATGTGTGATGGTGTGTGCTTCCTTGGGCCCAACTTCTTTGGGACTCTGAGTTTCCTGGATTTCCTGGAAGTCTATTTCCTTTGCCAGATTGGGGAAGTTCTACTTCATTATGTTTTCAGATAATATTTTCAATTTCTTGCTCTTCCTCTTCTCCTCTGGCACCCCTGTGATTCAGATGTTGGAATCTTTAGAGTTGTCCTGGAGTTTCCTAAGCCTCTCCTCATTTCTTTTGAATTCTTGTTTCTTCATTCTGTTCTGGTTGAATGTTTATTTCTTCCTTCTGCTCCAACCTTGATTTGGTCCTGGTTTCCTTCCTGTCACTGTTGGTTCTGTGTACATTTTCCTTTATTTCACTTTTCATATCTTTCACTTTTTCCTCTACTTTGTGACCACACTCAGCCATTTCTGTGACCACCCTGATTACCAGTGTTTTGAACTCTGCATCTGATAGGTTGACTATCTCTTCATTGCTTAGTTGTATTTTTTCTGGAGCTTTGATCTGTTCTTTCATTTGGGCCTTATTTTTTTTATGTTGCTGTGCCTATTACATTGTAAGGGGTGGAGCTTTAGTATTCACCAGGGCGGGGCAACCACATCTCTGTGTTGTGGTGCTGTAAGTGGGGGAGGGGTCCAAGAGGGAACAATGCCCCTTGTTTAGCTCTTTGCTGGTTTTCAATCACTTCCACACTACCCACAAGCCAATTGGGCCCTTCTGATGCTGATTCCTGGGTGGGTGGTTTTGTGTACATTCTAGGACCCTGTGAGCCTCTCCAACGAACTCTCCTGTGTGGCGAGGAGTTTCTTCTGCTGCCTCAACCCTCAAAGGTATTTACAGCCAGAGGTTTTATTTGCCCTGCTGGAACCCTGGGCTGCACAGTCCTCCCCAGCTGTTCCTCCTGGTTATCCACACACAAATGTGGGACTGCCTGGTCCACCAGCTACTGCCTTGCCTCTAGTCCTCTCCACCTGGCTGCCATCTCTGCCTCTCCTACTGGTCTAGATGAATGTTTCTTCTTTAACTCCTTGGTTGTCTGACTTCCATACAGTTCGATTTTCTGGTAGTTCTGGTTATTTTTTTGTTTCTAAATTTGTTGTTGTCCTATACTATTTATTGGTTGTGCAAGGAGGCACAGTGTATCTACCTACGCTTGCATCATGGCCCACTTTTTTTTTTCTTTCAAAAGTTTGTAAAGAGGAGAGGGAGCAGGAAAAGATATTATTTAGAGGGCTGTCTCATATTATTTACTATCATCAGAAGGAAAGTCAAATTCAGTAAAGTACAGATTGATTTATCAAACAAAATCCAGCATGGGGATTAATACAATAAATATAGATTTCAGTGAAATTGTGCTCTAGCTCTTATTTTAAAGCTATGTTTTAAAAATATTAATGAGAATTATGGCTAATTTTTATCTAATGGCAAGCACTAATAATACTAAAGTTTTATGTTCTTAGAAATTCACTTAATATTTATGACTTTAAGATTAGCCCATGAGAAGCTGCTAATTTACTTTTGGTACTTAATGTCATTTAGGACATGAAGCTGTCACCTGGGTCCTCTGTAGTGACCACAGAAGATGTTATGGCCATCAGTCAGTGATTATTTTTGAAGGAATGGGAGAAATGCTATTATTCTATATTATATGTATTATATCATAAGCATAGAATGGTAAATATATTAAAAAGAAAATGCAGACCTTAATAGTATAAATTTTAAAGATAAAAAATATTTAAGGAAATACTTTCTCATTAATAATCATATAATTGTTTTGATTATTTGTATAATCATAACCAAATTATTAGTCCCACCAATTTCTGTTATCACTTTCTATCAAGCACAACCACCTTCCTTCCATTTATTCCATCCAACCTGTCTTCCTGGTTCATATACTTCTCTGTTTCATGCAGTAGAAGCAGTGGGTAATCACAGTCCTTTTGCACTTAAAAAAAAACAACAACAACAGTTCTCAAGCAATTGTATTTTAAACTTTGGAGCAAGATCTTGCTTCTTTGTTCTCTGACTGGATGTGCCTTTATATACACATAGCTTCCTTTCTCCACCTCACCTCCAACTTAAGGATGATCCAGTGGTTTTAAAAAAAGATTCTGCTGTGGGTATCAGGTGTCTTAGATTGACGGTTATTCAAAACTGATTTCCACAAGAGCTCATAAGGCTTATGGCGTTTTAGATCAATTATTAAGTAGAATTGAAGAGTCTGCCTTTTAGATTTACAGTGATTTCACCTTGCCTGTCCAATGAGCTTGTGTTGGTGGTATTTGTATATAACTTAGCTTGTAAGCCTTGACATGTGTTTTAAGAAAAAAGGTAGTAGTTCAGCGCTAAGACATGCAGCATGTCAGAGGTAGAGACGGTCTATATATTCCTTCTGCCTGCTTTAATTCTAATAAAAATTGGCTCCAGTACATAGACTTCTAGGCAAATAGATAGGAAACCTATAATGCATGAATTGTTTAAAGAAGGGATGGAGTGGAACTTCAGATTTGAAGAGGAAAAAGGGAGGTCAGTGGCAGGATGGGCTATATATGTGGGGCCCAGTGCAAAATGAGAATGCAGGGCTGATTGTTCAAAAATTAAGAATTTCGATACAGTGACAACAGAACACTCAACCGAGCGTGGGGCCCTTCTGAGCCGCAGGCCCTGTGCAGTCATACTCATAGGTCACACTCACAAAACCTGCCCTGGCTGGAAGTTGACACGAGAGTGAAAAGAAAAGGAGTGGTCTGTATCCCCACGTTTCCCTCCCGCTTTCTATCCCACTCTCGTCTGTGTGCTCATCAGATGTGACCATCTCTCAAGGGGACACTGTTGTGCCGGTGAGCTAAGATGCTGACACTTGAACTCTTGTCCCAGGGGGAGGGACATAAGAGAGGGGTTGTGTTACACCAGTGCTGGGGTCAGGGTGAGGGTGGAAGGACTTCTGAACTGAACTAGGGTAGAGAGCATTACTTGGGAACTCTACAACTTCTTAGCAGTGTATTAAAGCTACTTATCTTCCCTGAATCTACTCTTTCATTGCTGTGAACTGCTAATAGCTTCCTTGCAGGGTTATTGTATGGATTAGAGATAATGTGGAAAATACCTAGCACAGTGGCAGGTATGCAGTGGGAGCTCAATATATATTGCATATATAGTCTTTTGTGATGTATTGAGTGAGAATGGGTGGAAAGGCCTCATGTCTCAGATAGGGTGGAGGATCTCAAAATGCTTGAAAAGCCTCATAAGAGCTGGCTGCCTCTCTTCATCCATCCTTAGTTTTCCCGGTGCTTTGGAATGGTTGAAAACTCAGAATTGCATCTTCTTCCCAAACAGGATAAGGCACAATCTGTGGGAGGTCAGTACACAGCAGAGTTCAGTCTCTAATGCTGAAAACTTGCCAACTTTCACCCACACTGCAGAGATGAGAAGGCAGCTGTGGGCAGACCCTAGAGTAAGAGCCACGGGGTCACTGGGGTACATTAGCCTTAAAGGCGCCCCATTGTTCACCCTGAGATTTTGTAGTTTGCCGATGTTATCCAGTTACATTTCTATGATATACAAAGGACACAGCCAAACCATTTAATGTAGTCTTCCCGCTCTGTTTTGATTTATTATTTGTTGTTTACAATATTATCTCCAGTAACAACAATGGAATTTCCTTCCCTACTAATCTGGCCTGTTTCCATTTTGCCTGTTTATTTTTATTTATTTATTTATTTTGGACAGAAACCGCGGAACCTCGGCATGACTCTGCTTTGTTTATTCCCTTGCGTGTATGTGTCAGCATCATTTATCAGAATGTCAGCTCAGAAGAACTTTGTCCATTAATTATAAAGTCTCTGTTTCCTGGTTCCTCATGGGAGTGTAGTAAGCGCTCCAGCTTTCTTTGAACTGCAAATTGGCTTTGGTTAGCAGCTTCCTCATCATTGTTCTGCAAGCCCATGAGTTGCTCTCCGTGGCTTACAGATGCAACATGTGAGGCGAGGAAGTGACTCCGCAGCACAAGATCCTTTTCTTAAATCCTCTGACTTACCCACACTGCCCAACTTAGCAATGTTGGTTTCCACTTAACTTTTATTTAGGCAGTAGGTTCAGTGAGCAGAAGGCTTGCTTTTTGCAAACACACCCAATTCCTTGAGGATGTGTGCATGAAAACTAGTCTGTTGTTAAGTAATGAGCAGCTTGCAGTATTTGCTGCTTAGTAGTGTATGGTGAATGTTAGACTCGGCCCTTTCTTATAAAGAGCTCCCAGCCCACTAAGTCAATAAAGAAGTTAAAGAGAACAAGTAACTTGACTTATAAATCTGTTGAGTATATTGTATTCTGTCCCCTTGTTTTCACTGCATCCTCATGGTTTACTGAATTAACCAATTCATCAAACATTTATTTAGTACTTATTCTGTATATGGTGCCATGTCTAGTGTCAAGATGCTTAAAAGACCAGACTGTGGACATCAAGTGGAGAGCAAATAAATCTAACAAAGTGCTGTGGTGACATGATGGAAATCTGTCCAGAGCATGTAAAAAGATTAACGAAAGAGGAGTGGTCATTCTCTTGGAGGCGGGGTGGAGGGCAGGTGTCACAAACAAAGGCAAAAGGTACTGGATGTATTTGAGATCCATAAGTACTTTCAAAAGGCTGACACAGAGTGGCTGAGAAGGCAGGATGGTGTGGTGGGAGGGGGGAGGCGAGGAAGCCAGACGTAAGGGTGGTGGATGTCGCATTAAGGAGTTTGGATTTTATTTTCTGGGAAAAGTTTCAGGTAGGTGGAACATCATTATTAGATTTGCTTTTTATAAAAATCACCCGGGGAAAGGTAGATTCACCATGACTTAAATGGTGGCAAGGAGATTCCTTAGGACAGTATGGTGCAGGGTAGGTATGATGTGATTCTGAAAAAGCCAGTGGCAGATGGGAAGATAACAAGGACGCAGACTTTATGGAATAGATATCAATTTTTAAATATTGTCTTCATAGCAACTGATGATGAAACTGGAGCTCAGGAGGTAACACTGCCAATAAGTAGCAAAGAGGACCTTCCTCTGAGCTTGTCTTATGCGAGCTTGTCTTACATCCACCCATTCCCATCTCTCTGCCTGAAGGGGCCAGAGCAAAGGGACAGGAAGATACAATAGGCAGAGAATGCTTTTCACTTAGCTTTAAAATTTATATCACTTCATCTATCACCAAAACGTGTCTCTACGTCCAGAAACCTGTGTTAAAATACCAGTAACAAATATTTAAAACATAAAAAGTGACCATAAAAGTTGATGCTTCTGTGATACTGTCTCCAATGGTCTCATCATTTACAAATCAAACATGATAATTTGCTCTCATATTTCTATGTTACTTGATGTTTTCACCTGTATCTCACTTTATTCTTCCACACAGGTTCGTAATGCCTCCTGCCTGGCTCTTTCAAGATGGAGGGGCAACCTGTGGCAGAGCCTACTCAAGCGGTGTCTAAATTCAAACCTTCCACCAAGGTGGAGAGCGCAGGACACTGGCTGGAGGAAGATCATGCTCGAATATGGGACGTTTTAAAGACAGAGGAGGTAAGACATCCTAAATAACATACTTATTATGTTACAATGGTGGTGCAATGATGGGTTTTCTCACACCTTGAGACCATGATTCTTAATGGAGCCAGTATCACTGGCCAGCCTGGGAAACAGTAAGCTCGGAGGGGTGCAAGTATTGTGCCCCTTGGACAGTAATAACCCAAAGGGATTCAGCCAAAGCAGGTAGCACCGGCAGCTGGGCCTTAAACTATACAAGTAGGCATTTTCCTTGTGGAATCCTACCAAACCTAATTGGAAAACCAAATCATGGGGACAAAATTGATAACTAAGGATTAATCATAACAGGTGCAATTATATAAATTCGTTGCTTGACAGCTACATGTATCAGTTAGGATTCTTTGGTTGCAAGCAAAGATTTGGACTCACTAATTTATAGAAAATGGGAAATTATTGGAGGAAGGTGGGAGGCTCCTGGAATTGATGAGTAGTTTGGAAAACTAGGCTTGAAAATAGGACAGGAATCAAGTCAGTAGGGGTGGCTCAGGGCACTACCCCTGGTATAAATTCTGAACTGTTCCCTACCCTCTCCTTATTCTCACGTTTCTCTGCTCAAGATGCAAAGCTGTGGGAGGGGGGCTCACTGCCAAGCTTAGTCACATGTACTTCCTTTCTGTAAAGAGAGACAGACGCTGCCATGAGAAATTACTATACCCAAGTTTTTCTTGCACTTGTGTTTAGAGTCCAAATCTCACTTTTTTTACTCAACATGTTTCTAAGATTTTTCAGATTCAGCCACATTAATATATATATAATAGTAATTCATTAATTTTCATTATGTTAATGGGCAGGTCAATTATTTACATTTTTTGCTATTATAAACAGTGCCACTATGAACATATCTATGTATGTCTTATGCCCTAGTGTAAGAGTGTCCTATGTGTTAGAGTTTTTCTAGTTTAATACCTATTAGATGAATTTTTGAGTTACATGTGTACAAGTTCTGTTTTATAAGTTATTGCCATATTGTTTTTAAAAGTGGTACCACTTTATACTCCCGCCAGCTGTGCATAAAGTTTTCCTTGATCCTTGTCAACTTTTGGAATTTTCAGATTTCTTAATTTTTCCAATCTACTTAAAATAGAATCTCATTCTTTGCTCATCAATTCATTTTTTATTTTCACTCCATCTCAGATAAGTTTGCTTTTGCCTTCAGAATCTCCTTTTCTAAGGCTTTAACTGTAGGAAAAATCTTTCTTTTCTTTTTTTGTTTGAAAATGCCTTTATTTTAGCCTACTCTTAGAATGATAGTTTACATGGGTACAGAATTCTAGATTGTTGTCTGCCTTTCACTGTTTCTGTTGTAAATTAGCTGAAAGTCTAACTTCATTGCATTGAATATAATGCCTTTTCTCTCTAACTATTTAGATTTCCTCCACATTTTTGCTGCTTTGCAGTTTTATTCTTCTGTGTTTAGGTGTGAGTTTCTTTTCATTTAACCTCTTAGAATTCATAAGGCCTCCCAAATATATGGATTGGCAGCTTTCATTAGTCTGGAAACATCTCTGTAATCTTTTCAAATAATTAATTACTTTTGCTTTATTTTCCTTCTGTAACTCCAATAAGATTTATGTTTGCTTTCCTCACTGTTTGCTCATGTCCCTTAAATTCTATTTCAGAGTTATCTTTTTTCCTCTCTATGTTGCCTTTTGATTAAATTTAGATATATCTTCCAATTTGCTAATTCTCTTTTCAATTGTGTTTAATCTGCCCTTTAATCAAGCAATGAGCCTTAAATTTCAATTGTATTTTTTACTTCTAGAAGTTCTGTTTCTTTTAAAATCTTCTAGTAGTTTTTTAACTCATGCTTTTTATTCATATTTTTATTTTTTAAGACTGTAAAGAACTGTGAAGAATCTGAGATTTTATACAAGTTGCAAGTTAGCTTGCCATAGTTGTATAGATGCTGAAAGACAACACGAGACTCCTGTACCAGAGACAGAAGACTTTATTACTCGCAGAAAAAGCAGTAGCCCAAGTGTCAGAGTGTTCGTTTTGGTTCCCTGTATCCCAGTTCCTGGAGGAGAGGCACAGATAGCTGCCTGCACAGGAGACAATCACTGACCTCAGGAAGCTTGACAGGTTACAGTACACAGTGAGCGAGGCTACACCTTCTCCTAGTGGGAAACATTACCTTATCCTTTAAGGTTACTCACTGCAAACACAGGCCTAAAAAATGGTCTAGGTAAAGATTTTCCAGGCCTTGATTTTGGGGAATACAAAGGAAGACATGCAGGAACAAGAGAGACGCATGGAGGAGTGTTTCTCAACGATATTAAATATAATGGTTTTCTGTTCTGAGTTGGCAGTTCTAACAGCTATGAACTTTATTCCATTATCTGTTCTTTCTGTTGGCTCTTGCACATGTTGTTCTTTTTCTTTGTGAGTTTGATTTTTGACTGTGGGTTACTGTGGAGGGGAAGCACAGATAGAATTTTGGTAGGCAGTTAAAAAAGTGTTACAAAAAACAAAACTTTAGTTTGCTTGGTTTGGCCAATGTTCTCTAAATGGAATCTGACTTTGATGCTTATCTGTAGGTTCTGCGTTCATATAGGTTTTGACTTTTAAAAGTTTTAAATTTTTTTGCCAGCTCATCAATATATTTAAAAAGTATTTTATTTTTATTTTTTTAGATTATTTATTTATTTTTACAGAGAGGGGAAAGGAGGGAGAAAGAGAGGGAGAGAAACATCAATGTGTGGCTGCTTCTCATATACCCGCCACCGGGGGTCTGGCCCACAACTGAGGCATGTGCCCTGGCTGGGAATTGAACCAGTGACCCTTTGATTCTCAGGTTGGTGCTTAATTCACTGAGCCACAGCAGCCAGGGCTTAGTTTTATTTTATCAAACATTTTTTTAAGTTATTCTTAGAGGGAGAGATAATTAGGGTATTCAGTTCATTACACTGCTGGAAATGTTAGTCTTATACTCTTTTGTGAATTATTTAAATAAAGTATGATCTTAAATTTTTAAAATGTTTTTTAAACTTACTTAAAAATTAATTTATTTGGTCATCTAGATAATGTTGAGTCTTTATTATTGTTGGCCAGATGAGTTATGTACCTTCTTATGCATGAATATTCATAATTGACTTAAAATTATTTACAAATTTTGTATGGCACAAATCAGTCTGTCAAATACATTTGAAGTTAAAATGTTTTACCTTCAATGTAGTGATTAATTTTTAACTATTATAAATATGCCCTTAAAATAGAAATATTTTGCTATGAATAGGTACCTATCAATAATAACCTTAAGTGTAAATGGTTTAAATGCTCCAATCAAAAGACATAGAATAGCTGAATGGATAAGAAAGCATGACCCACACATATGCTGCCTATAAGAGACCCACCTCAGGACAAAAGACCTACACAGACTCAAAGCAAAGGTCTGGAAACAAATTTTCCAAGCAAATGGACAGGAAAAAAAGCCAAGGTAGCAATACTCAGATCAAACAAAAAAGACTTCAAAAAAAGGGCCATAAAGAGAGAGCCAGAAGGTCACTTCATAATACTCAAGGGAAGAATCCATCATGAAGACATAAACATTGTAAATATATATGCACCCAACATAGGAGCGCCTAAATACATAAAGAAAATCTTGGAAGACTTCAAGAAAGATATTGACAGCAACACAATTATAGCAGGGGATTTTAACACCCCACTGTCAAAAATGGACAGATCTTCCAAACAAAATATCAACAAAGATATTGTGGCATTGAACAATGTCCTAGATGAAATGGACTTAACTGATATATATAGAGCCTTTCATCCCAAAGAAGCTGAATACACATTCTTTTCAAATGCACATGAATATTTTCAAAGATAGACCACGTGATAGGACACAAAACAAGCCTCAACAAATTCAAGAAAATTGAAATCATATTAAGCATTTTCTCCAACCACAAGTGACTAAAACTAGAAACCAACCCCAAGGAAAAAAACCCAAAACATTCAAAATCATGGAGATTGAATAGCATGCTATTAAATAATGAATGGGTCAAGAATGAGATTAGGGAAGAAATCAAGAAGTTTCTGGAAAGAAACTAAAATGAACTCACAACAACCGAAAACTTATGGGACACAGCGAAGGCAGTCCTGAGACGGGAGTTCATAGCAATACAGGCCTACCTAAAAAAGATAGAAATATCTCAAACTAACAACCTAACCCTATGCCTACAAGAACTCGAGGAACAACAACAAAGACAGCCCAGAGCAAGTAGAAGGAAGGAAATAACCAAGATCAGAAAAGAATTAAATGACATAGAGACTAAAAGCACAGTTGTAAAGATCAATGAATCCAGGAGCTGGTTCTTTGAAAAGATAAACTAAATTGGCAAGCCTTTAAGCAGGCTCATCAAGAAAAGAAAAAAAGAGGACCCAAATAAACACAATCAAAAATGAAAGAGAAGAGATTACAACTGATACCACAGAAATACAAAGGATTGTAAGAAATTATTACAAAGAACTGTATGCCAAGAAAACCTAGGTGAAATGGACAAGTTTCTAGAAAGATGTAATTTCCAAAACTCAATGAAGAAGAAGCAGAAAGCCTGAACAGACCAGTAACAGCAGATGAAATTGAAGCAGTAATCAAAAAACTCCTGACACACAAAAGCCCTGGACCACATGGTTTCACAGGAGAAATTTACAAAGCATTTAAGGAAGAGCTAACCCCTATCCTTCACAGATTATTCAAAAAAATCCAAAATGATGGAAGACTCCCAAATCCTTTTTATGAAGCCAGCATCATCCTAATCCCAAAACCAGATAAAGACACAACAAAGAAAGAAAACTTCAGGCCACTATCACTAATGAACATAGATGCTAAAATCCTCAACAAAATATTGGCAAACCACATCCAACAATACATAAAACAGATCATATACCATGACTAAGTGGGATTCATCCCAGGGATGCAAGGATGGTTCAATATTCACAAATCAATAAATGTAATACATCACATAAATAATTTTTAAATTATAAATAATATCTGCATGTAGTAGAAAATAATAAAACCTTTATAGAATGGTCAAGTAGTAAAAATAAATGCCTTTTTAAAATCTCAGTATCTTTTAATTTTTAAAGTGAGCAAGGGAGCGGTGAGGAGATTAGACAGGTTTTAGTGATAAAAATGTTCTATCTTTTGGCTCTGGCTGGTGTGGCTCAGTGGACTGAGTGCCAGCCTGTGATGAAGTCGCCAGTTCAATTCCTGGACAAGGCACATGCCTGGGTTGCAGGCCAGGTCCCCAGTTGGGGGCATGTGAGAGGAAAGTGATTGATGTATCTCTTGCACATCGATGTTTCTCTTCCTCTCTTTCTCCTGCCTTTCCCCTTTCTGTAAAAATAAATAAATAAAATCTTAAGTAAAAAAAGAAATTCTTTCTTTTGACTGTCAGGTGGTTACATGGGTGTACATGCACTTAAAACGGACACATTTTATTAGATGTCAGTTATGCCTCAATAAAATTGATCTTAAAAACCAGGCATAGGGTGGGGGAACAGAGTTGAATACGTCCATAACTGCAGTCCAGCGTGATGAGTGCCATCGTGGCTGTGCGTGCAGGTGTCCTGGGGGCCTCGGACGTGGAGCTGTGATCCAGCAGGGGTATGCGTGTGGAGGTGCGGGTGGCAGGGAAGGAAGACTTCCCCGAGCGGTGACGCTTGAGTTCACTTTGAAAGGAGCTTTAGAGATTAGTAGAGTAAATGGGATTTTAGAGGGGAATCAGAGCAAGTATTCCCAGGAGATGGGCGACTGTAATGGCAGTGTGAGGGAGTGCCCTGCGGTGTGGAGCAGCTGTGGGAGGAGGGGAACGGCCGCAGGCGGAGCTGAGAGGACCAGACGATTTAAAGCCTAACGGGCCTCACCCAGAAATTCGGAGATTATCCTGGGGGCCTTGGGGGGGCCCATGAAAGGTTTGAGGTAAGGTGGTGACCTGGTCAGATTCGAGTTTTAGAAACGCCCTGTCAGACATGTGCAGGATGGCTGGAACACTTGCAAGCTGCCCCTGTCCACTGCGGCCTCTCTTCTCTGTCCACACCATGCTAGTCGTCACTGAGCTGGAGATTAGGTGGGATTACTCTGTGGTCCATGATAGGAGTTCTCTCTCGGGCTGAACTGTCTTTCCTGAGGCCATGTCCAGTAGTTTCATTGTCCTTCACTTACTAACCCTAAAGCAGTATGTCAATACCACTGAACACAGGTTGAAATAAATATCTGATCATTGACTCATGAATCATTTTCATAGTTATTATGTAATCATAATTTCACGGTAATATGTTGATTTTCTAAATTGTAACACCAACCAAAACATTGCCACTTCCAGGTACAGAGGTGACTCACTTGGCCCCCCACTGGAGAGCACTAAGTGGTGGTGATTGTGGCTGATTGAATTTGCACTGAGTCATCCACAATGCTCCGTGCTTCTCTGTGTCCAGCGTTTTCCATTCGTGAGAACGTTGCCAAGATAAGCAGTGTTCTCCATGGCTAGGGGACAGGGATATCTCTGTGTAAAATGAAACTAGTGAATGGGGACGGGACACATGACCTCGTCCTCTCTCTCCAGCTCAGGAATGGGCCCCACGTTGTAACATCCCATTCTTGGAGGAGGAAATAGTAATGTGCTCATCGCTCATGCTTTGGGGATGAAATCATACTCATCCGAGGCACAGGAAGAGGGAGAATTAAAAAAAAATATGGCATGACAGTTTGGATGAGCAGTGGGAGTGGATTGTATTAATCTTTGAAGAGTCAGGTCTCGGGTGAATTTAAAGGCTGTGGTTTGGTGACACTCGGGTTTTTCTTTGTGATTCTGAATGAATTTCTTTTTCTCTCTGCCACAAACTTTAATACGAGGTGAAGGGATAGAAATGTCCTGCTTTGTAAGTTATTCATATATAAAAGTGCTTTGAAGTATTTTTACTGAGATGAGTAGACGTATCTTCAGCAATGAGTAATGGAGTATCGAGGCTGAATGGTATTCATTTGGGGTCTGTAAGGGAAGGAGAGTATCATTTATTGAGCACGTTCTCTGTGCAAGGAACTGGACTTGGCACTTTCAAATTCATCAATATATTTTGTTGTCACGGCCACAGGTACATTTTTCATAAACATTGTCAAGATTCGAGGTTAAGGCTCGTGCTCAAAGACACACAGCTGGTAAGTGGCAGGATAGGATTCAAACTCAAGTTTATCTCTCTTCGTCTTATACTCAGCTCCCAAGAAAGCTGTCTACCAAAGTTGTTTAAATACCTCTGACTACATTCGGTTTCCCTGCGAGGCTTCAGCTAATCCCAGCCCAGGCAGCATCCTCAGCTCGTCAGATGGAACAGTCTCGCTCTCACAGAGCTTGGCCCTGCAGTGTCTGGTTTGAACAAGCACCGATGTCATAACTTTCTTCCATGTCTTTTTTTTAATATTGTACTTTTTCCATGACCATTTATCCCCTTTATACCCTCCTCCCCCTGGCTATTTCATTTCTCAAAGTGTCATCCTGGTTTGTGTGACTGCGCCTCCTTCCCAGTTCTCCCATATAGTGTCCTAGCATCTCATGGAGACCACACCCTGCACTTAACTCCACTCCATTGAAACAGGGTCCTAAAACTCTGCGTAGCTCTGTTTCCTGTGAAAGTGAGCTCAGCTGCACTTGCCCCTAACTGCTGACCGGGGTCCAACTGTGAGCAGTCTGACTGTCTGGAATCCGATATGCTTACCCATGCCCTGAACTCCTGTGGCTTCCCTGAACGTCAGAGCCTGCCAGAATGACATCCCAGTGTTCCTGTGCCTTTGGGACTCGGCTCACCAAACAGCCTGCTCCCGCCTTGGGGCACACACGCCTGGTATCAGCCAAGTGCCTCCAGCTCCAGCTGGCCCACTTTATGTCTTCTTATCTTCACCCATTGGCTCCTGGGGCCACAGGCCCAGGCCGGCCGGTGGCAGACCGTCTGCGTTGTGGCATGCCGTTTCACCGCATGCCGTAGTCTTAACCGAAGGGGGATACCCTGGACACCAGACCTGTCACTGTGGTTACGTTTTAGTGTTACTGTTAGAAGGTGCTCAGGTGTCCTCGTTAAGGAGAGCATCCTCAACCTCTTGGTCTGGGTCAGTGACCCTACAGTGTGGTTTCGTAACACCTCTGCTTATGTGGCTCATGAGACGCATCCCACGAACGGTACCCGCGTGTGTGTGTGTTTCTATATCGCTCTCCCCCAATCTGGCGTGTAAGCTCCTCAACCTCAGGGCCTCTTTCATATTCATCTGTGTATGTCCAATGTTATAGTGTTTGGCACAGAGTCGGCCCTTGGTAAATATTTACTGAATACGTGAAATAATAGAGGGCCTAAGAGCACAGATGCTAGAACCAGACTTGCTGTGTGACCTCATTAAATTCCTAAGTCTCCCTCTGTGTTTGTCTGTACAAACACAGGCTCCTCCCTCAGGCTCCTCCCTCAGGCTCCTTGTCTGTAAAATGGGCATATTAACAGGGTTGTGGTGAGAAGTGAGTTATAATATGTGAGGTACTTAGAACGGTGACTCCTGTAGAAGCAACGATAGATGTAGACTTTTATTGGTATTGAGTGAGTCGGTGAGGAGGGGAGAGTATAAAACGTTACACCATATCGGCCTACCAATTATGCAATAGTTGGTTTTGACCCCTGCTGCCTGAATTCAAGATTTCCCCCAAATTCTGGAAGGCTCCACACTCCTAGATCCTTTCTCTGTTTTTAAATGACACGGTTGCCTGACTCCCATGAGACTGCCCTCTCGAAGGTTCCCTCCTGGTGACCTTTGGGCGGAGAAGACAGTCAACCCCGACTCAACAGCATCAAGTTGAGGTATATAAGCAATGTGGGGGGTAGGGCAGGTGCAGGTGTGTTAGAGCCGCTCAGCTTTACTCCCCTTCCCCGCTGTGTGTGAGGCAGGGTGACACTTTTCAGTCAGCAGTGTGCTCCTCAGGGGCAGTGTTCATGAATCAGTGACAGGCTGGCTTCTAAACGATGTCATCCGGGCTGTTGATTCAGGTTGCTCAGGTGACTCATTTGAATGGGAAAAGGCAAACCTCTCTAAGGAGATGAGACAGGATTGATATGCAAAGAGCTTTCTCCCGTAAAAATCTCTTAAGCTTCTGCAACCAATTTAACTGCTCTGTTCCACCCGAGAGTCCTGAACAAACCCTGCCTTCCATGTACCAGTTGTGAAAATTACTCTGCATTTTGCTACAGAGAGTAAAGGAAACTCCAGGTAAATTTAGAAAAAGGAAGGAAGGGAGGGAGGGAGGCAGAGAAGATTAATTTTATGGGGCTTGCATTCATGGGGTTCTTGGGTCGCCAAGGAAAAGTTCACAAAGCAGTCGGTTTCAGCCCATTGTTTTCCGAAATTGTTCGGTTCGCCGCCCTAGTAACCCTCAGGGTCTCTTTGATTCCCTTGAAAATTCAGCATGTCAGGACACGCCTGATGTGAGTCAGAGGCAGGCGCTGGAGAGAGAAGAGCTTCCCAACTGCAGCAGTTCCCAGGAAAGGCACAGGAAGCGTCTTCTCTCCTTGGGACTTAACTCTCCTTTGAGGGCACATATGAGGAAGAAATGACATTATGTAAATTTTTTCCTTGGATTCCAAATACAGGGTATTTGGGAGAGGTTGCACTTCTTCCCAGAGCAGTGAGTAGCTCGTTCAAAGGCCCATCCTTTCTCAGGGACAGGGAAGAAGAAATAGTTGAAAACCTTCATTGTAAACTCTGCCCCCCTGACCTGCCTTCTGAGAAAATCACCTGATTTACTCAATGAGAAACCCTGGTCTAGGAATCTCAGGAAACTTGATAGATGAAGAAACTTTTAGAAATGTAGAGATCTGGATGTGTCCTTGATAGGAAGGGATTAACTAGCATTCTTTAAAAGATTGCATCCAATGTCACTAGCCCTGGTGCCTTTGGACTTGGTGGTGTTCTATTTAGAACGTCCTTCCTTTTCCTAGCTAACTCCTACGCATCCTTCAGACTCCGGCAATTTGTCCTGATCTCCGCGGGCCAGGTTGTGTGCCCTTGCCATTTTTTCCTTACCTTTGTTTTATTTATGTATATTTATCATAGTACTTGGCAGTCACTTAGGAACTTTATCTGTCTTACTCAAAGTTACATCGCTGTACCGCTGAGATGTTTATTGAATGAATGAATGAACAAAGGAGCAGATGGATAAACAGCTACCTCACAAATCAGTGCTTACCCGGAGAAGAACACCCAAGTGACAGAATTTCTGGGGGTTCCTGGTGTTTCCTTTGATGTCATAAAAGGGCATATGTTTTATTCTGTGGATTGGACTTGCCAACAATAGGAACCATTACAGTTTTACTGGATTTCTGAGAAATCAACAGCGTATGTGTAGAGTGAAAATGCAGCGACAGTAAAAGCAAATAGCCAATGGAAAGGTCCTCAGTGAGCAGAATAACCTCTTTATCCACTCATGTTTACCCTGATGCTCAAGTCATGCTCACAAACCATGCATGTTTGCCTCAAAAACATTCATTTTAAGTAGAAGGATGCAATGCAAGGACAAATCTGGATTGTTCCACAATAAAAATGTTGATCAAGGAAGCTGAAAATGGCAAAGACTTGAAACACTGGGGTAGAAGAACCATGCTCTACCGCGGTGGGAGCTGAAGTCATTTTCAGGGACCAAATGAGGGTGATAGATCTGGAACGAGGGTGGTAGATCAAGAATGAGCCAGGATTTCACATGGGAGCCCAGAGCAATTACTATGCGAAGTCCAATCTGCTGACGGTGCTGTCACAGAGAAAGCGAGTGGTTCCGAAATGTTCAGGGCTTATTGGTGGAACTGTGGTAAGGCGCTCAATACAAAGTACGCATACAAGGACAAGTAACCTCTTTTACGTAGGGAACACGGGCTCATTCTTTTTCTGAAGGGAGGCAGGGACCGCCAGCACGAGGGGCAGAGGCTGACCTGTGCTAGGCCTGAACTACAGAGTCACACAGGTGCCAACCAGTAAGTTACCAGAAGAGTGTGAACTGAGAGCCAAGAAGATACATGGAGGAAAGAGCCAGATTACTCATTTCTAGGTTTCTTTCTTTTTTTTTTTAGTTGTGCAACAAAAATATAGGACACCGTAGAAATCATAAATGATAGCCAATTTTTAAATACGACTCTTAAATATCCAATCACCTTGTAAATCCTTTCCAACTGCAACCACAAGGCTATAGTCATGGTAGAACTGGGAGAAACTTCGGGGGCCATCTGGTCCGAATGAGCTTGTCATCTGTCATCCTTACAGTGTGTGTGGTGGGTCTGTTCAGCCCTGTAATGCTATTTGCTCATTGCCTGGGGGGGTGCACGTTTCTTCTGCAGTGGAGAACGCCCATTACATAACCACTTTATTTATTATTCAGCTAAATTAACAAGAAAGCTTGTAAACGCTGTGCCATGGTTAACTTAGTTTTCTGCACAATAATGAGGTAACAGCACTCGGCTCATACTAGGCGCTTAATTGGCATTTTTTAAATGAATGGATGAATTATGTGTATGACAGTACATTATCTAGATCAAAAAGTGCAAGTTCCTTCCAGACATGGGTAGGATTTGAGGATCTAGACAATAAAGGGGAAAGTCCCATGGATTTGGGATTTAAATAGAGTTTGGTTTAAACATAATAGTGACGTTCACTGAGCTGTATTACTGTCTCGGGCCACAGGTAACCTCCTAAATCTCAGTTTCTTCATCTACAAAATGTGGATAATATTCTTTTGGGAAGGCTGAATATGCAGTACATACGAACCATTTAGAACAAGGATTGGCACATAGCAAGTGCTTAATAGTATTGCTTCCATTTTGTTTCTCTAGTTAACTCAGCATTCATCACAAAACCACTTGAATTTTGGCCCTTTGAAAATGATTTTAAATTGACAAAGTAACATGCACAGCTGTTAACATTTTTTCAGTTCTATGTGGTAGTGATGTGAATATGAGTATATACATATAAGGTCTATCCAGAAATTATCTAACCATGCCCAATAAAAATAGAGACATTTACTGAAGAAGATACAAGATACAAGAGACATTGTACATAGGACAATGACGCCTCAGTTCCCTTCAAAGTAGGCACCTTGGGACCTCACACGGTTCTCTCACCGTTCAAGACACTCTGCAGAATCCTTTGCTAGAACCACTGTTAGCTGCCCTGTTGTATTTTCCTGAATCTCATCAATAGTCTGAAATCTCTCCTCTTTCAAAGGGGGTTTTAGTTTTGGGAAAAGCCAGAAATCACAGGGCACCAAGTCTGGGCTATAGTGGCGCTCAGTCACCTGGGTGATTTGATGTTTTGCAACAAATTCTGCAGATGCCTGAGTGGGCATGTTGTTGTGAGGAAGTTGCCAATCACCAGTTGCTCGTAGCCATGGTGTTTTGAATCACCTCAATAGTTTGTGCAGAGGAATGTTCAAGTTTAATGCAAAATTTGGTGTGGATTCGTTGCTCTATTTGTTCAGCCATTTTGAATGCATCAGCCACACAGCGCACATGCTCACTCAACGGCTTCTACCACCCCCACTGACTAGTACAGTGAAGTCATCATTGTTCACCCACGTGCATTCCAGCCCACTCTCCTTGGCTGCCAGGTTATGTCGATGTCATGCATTCTCGTTATATTAACAATGGCTGGACTTTTTCTGGACAGACCTCGTATGTGTGTGTCTCTCTGTATCTTTTAAAATTAAACATCAAACAAAACAAAAGCATTACTAAGATGATAGATATCATTAAATGAAAAAATTTAAAATAAATTAATCCGTACCTTAGTAAATATGGTGAATCAAGTCATTTACCCAATAAGTTTTTGTTGGATAACTGCTATCAACAGGACTGGTGTAACCCCTGCCTTGTGGAGCTTACAGTCCAGTGGGAAACATAGATGTAAAAAAAAAAAAAATCATCATCTCAACAATAAAAATTAAAAAAAACTAAAATAAAAAATAAAGAGCATCATACATGTGATCGGGGCAATTAAAAAGAATACAAGGTTATAAGGGAACATCTATAAGGGACATTTTACCTGAATTTGGGTGGTTAGGATAAGCTAAGAGTAATTAATAACATGCAGGAATAAGTGATGTATTAAATGAGACATGGAGAATGAATAGGGTGAATAACATGAAGAAATGGGAGTGAGGAGCAAAGTCCTTTGTGCATACAGCGAGAAAAAGCATGTGCAAAGGTGTAGAAGCTAGAGGGAATGGGGAATGAAGTTCAACGTGGGTGGAAGGCAGGGTTCCAAGTAGACAATATAGGGGGAGTTGGACTTGAAAGGGTGGCAGGGTCAGATTGTGAAGGGCCATGTAAACTTTTACCTTCTGGGGGCAGCTCTTCCACCAAAACCCCTGTTGGTAGGGCTTCCATTTCTGTACTAATATTGTTGCTACTCGGGAACTAATAATTCAGTGCTTGAAGTTTGAAAGACTAAGGTATTTTCTAGGGGCCCTGAAATCACGTCACTCCTGTTTTTAGTGTCAGAAACTTACTCTAACTACTTCAAGTGCATAAAATGAGTGCGGAAGTTCTGTCTCCTACACATTTTCAACCTACGAACTTTCATGGATGGATTGAAGCTGTCCTCAGTTGGAGAGCACCATTTCTGCCTGCCACCAACTTGAGATTATTAGCAGTGGCTTGTTCAGTGTCCTCCTGGATTTATAGAGAAACAGACTTGAAGAGAGCTTTTTGGAACTTAACTTGTAAGTAGATGAGCTTTGTAACAAAAAGTTAACTTCATCATATTTTTCTTAGATTGCTGGTGTCCTCTTGTGTCGGATGAATCACGTTTGTGTCCCTGATCTTGAGGTTAGCCAGAGTTTTTGAAACTAATAAATAATTTTATAAGCTGGACAGTTTCCCTTTTAACAAAACCAGGGGCACTTGTCCATTATCCTATGCAGCTAGGACAAATGCAATTTGGTTTAGAGAATCTGGAACGTAGTAGCTGTAGGGTGGAGATGAAGGGTGATTACATTCTAATGATGGTCATTCACAATATCAGATCATGTTCAACCACACGACAATTCCACATGGCTACATAATGGAAAATACACGGGCCAGACCACGCAGTGTACACAAACCATCTGGTGACTTTGCTAGTGACCCCTTAGGGAGGGAGTTGATAGGAAAACTGATGATCCAAGATTGTAATGTGCCCGAAGTTGCAGAATAACATCATTTGACTCTAATTCCCAAAGGTTGCTCCATGCACTTGGTTTCTCTTTCTTTTTTTCTTTTCTTTTTTCACAATTGTATAAGATTCTCAAAGACTCTAAGCATTGCAAACTCTACTTACATGATGAAGTTCCCAGTTGCACTCTTTTAATTTGAGAGTATACTTTTGATTGTCATTTGGACTCTTCATGATGGCAGTCTTCCCTTCCTTCACTCCCTGCCTTGCCCTGCCTCTTCCTCCCATTAATATTGAGAAAATGAACATGAAATCTGGAAGTGGGATGTTTAAATGAACAGATCATTTTATAGTTTGTTGTACATGTCCAAGAAAATCTTTAAGCCTCAACTCTGGGTAACATTTTTCTTTTCTCCAGTTGTATTTTTTTTTTTTAATTTAATGTGATCAGTAGTTCAAAGCAGGGTCTGTTTATCCTTGGCTCAGTTTTCTTCCCACTGGTTATGACTTTTACATGTATATGTGGAATCGTGTTCTCAGAGGAAGATCTAAGGAGACCCTGTTGCAAGTATGGGTTAACCACCAAAAGCACAGCTGGTGCAAATCAGCATGATGCAGCAAGGGCTTAAGGTTATTGGCAGAGGCTGTGTTTAGAATTAAACAGTAAAAAAGAAAAAGGACTCTGTACTATAGGAGAGAGTAGAACGGAAAAGCTAGGGAGGGAGAAGGGGGATATTAAAGATAAACAGGAGAGGAAAGACACTGAAAATAATAATAGGGCTATTTTTTTCTAGTGACCTCATCAACAAGTAGTAAGGAAGAACTGTATCTATACAGTTTTATTAAGTAAAATGATGTTCAAATATAATCTTTCACGATTTGGAGGGATTTGGGGGCACCTCATTTTACGTGCTAAACTATTTATGGGGGCAAACAGAGGAACTGTGGGTAACTTGATAACCCATGAAGAACTGTTTGGGAAGAATAGAAATTCTAGGGTAGAAAAAGGGTATGGATTTCATATCCCAGAATCCTTGTCCTCTGCCTGATTTGATGTGTGCCATCTATGGTTCAGCCACATGTCTTAGGTTTGGGGACAAGACATACATGGTCAGCATAAGTCTCTCTGATTAGGGCAAAATACTTTCTCAGTTCATTTCCAAAATAGGCTCACTCTCCAGAAAATTAGCTGTATCTTTCCCTGAGGCCTGGCTTCAGTGCCCTTTGAAGGTGAATGAGCAGTGATAGGTGGATCAGTTTCTGAAAGAGAAGGTCCTGTTTCAGCCTCCTGGCCAAATTGTACACCTGACACTATTGGATCTGGGAGCCCCCTGTAGACTCAGTATTCCAGGCGACACCTGTAGGAAGGAACAGAGGGGGAGGGACTCTCTCCTCCCCCAGATGACAGGCTCATACCAGTAAAAGAACAGTGTAGTTGCCCATTTTCTGGGATTAGGGATTAAAAATGGGGATTCTTATATGTAGTATTGCAAATTTCAGATCAGAGAGTTTACAGTTGCATATATACTTAGATTTCAAGGTATGTAAGGTGACCCCCAAAGCTAATTCTAGGTCAAGGTGAGTGTGTGAGATAGTCCTCAAGGTTAATTCTAGGTCTTTATGTGTGCTTCAGTTACTGGTATGTGTGGTATTTCAGAGGTTATGTTTGTAGATTAGCAGTCTATAGATTCAATCCAATTCCTATGAAGATTCTGATGATATATTTCACAGATCTAGAATATTTGAAATATTTATATGGAACCACAGAAGGCCCTGCATAGCAACAACAATCCTGAGAAAGAAGAACAAGGTTGGAAGAGCTTTGGAAACTCTCCAAAGTTGGAGAGAAGAATACTACCTAATATCAAACTATACTGTAAGTCACCAGTAATCAAAACAGCAAGGTACTGGCAAAAAACAGACACATAGATCAGTGGAACAGAATAGAGAGCACAGAAATAAACCCACACCTGTATAGTCAATTAATACTCAACAGAGGAAGCAGAGCCAAAGAAAGTTTATTCAATAAATGGTGTTGGGAAAATTGGACAGATACATGCAGAAAAATGAAACTAGACAACCTTCTTCTACCACATACAAGAATAAATTCAAAATGGATCAAAGACTTAAATGTTAGACCTGAAACCCAAAAAATCCTAGAAAAAACATAGAAGGCAAAATCTTGGACATTGCTTGTAGCAATTTTTTATCAGATAAATCTCCCCAGGCAAGGGAAACAAAAGAAAAAACAAACAAATGGAAATGCATCCAACTAAAAAGTTTTGCACAGCAAAGGAAGTCATCAACAAAATAAAAAGACAACCCATTGAATGGGAGAACATATTCACTGATACATCTGATAAGGGGTTAATATCCAAAATTTATAAAGTACTTACAAAACTCAATGCCCCCCAAAACAAACAATCCAATTTAAAAATGGGCAAAGGACCTAGATAGACACTTCTCTAAAGAGGACATATAGATGGCCAATAGACATATGAAAAGATGTTCAACATCACTAATAATTAGAGAAATTCAAATTAAAACCACAATGAGATATCACCTTATACCTGTCAGAATAGTGCTGGTGAGGATATGGAGAAAGGGGAATCCTTTTGCACTGTTGGTGAGAATGTAGATTGGTGCAGTCACTGTGGAAAGCAGCATGGAGATACCTCAAAAAATTAAAAATGGGTCTACTTTTCAACCCAGTGATCCCACTTCTGAGAATATATCTGAAGGAACCTAAAACATTAATTTGAAAGAACATAAGCACCCCGTGTTCATTGCAGTATAAGTTACAATCAGCAAGATAGGAAGCAGCTCAAGTGTCCATCAATAGGTGAGTGGATAAAACAGGTATGGGACATTTACAGAATGGAATAGTACACAGCCATAAAAAAGAAGAAAATTTTACCCTTTGCAACAGTATGGATGGACTTGGAGAACATTATGCTAAATGAAATTAGCCAGTCAGAAAACAATAAATACCATATGATTTCACTTGTATGTGGAATTTAATAAAAAAACTGAACTAACAAGGAAAGTGGGGACAGACTCATAGATAAAGAACAGGATGACAGCTATGGTGAGGGGGTGATTAGGGGGTGGAGGGATTGAACAAAAAGGAAAAAGAACTCATGGACATGGACAACAATGTGGTGATTCCTGAGGGGAGGGGGTTATAAGAGGACTAAATTGGTAATGGGAAAAAATACAATAAAGATTAAATTAAAAATATGTCGGGAACTTCAAAAACAAGGAGATAGATTGAAGTGTAAGACAGTTTGTAAATTTGTTTCTTTTTATGGATAGTGGAAAAGCATTAGTGTTGGGTTCTGTGGAAAAAAAAGGAAGTATTTTATGCATGGTGTGTGGGTGAAGAACATGTTTGTGAGGGATGAACTGGGGTAATTTAAAGAACTATCAGTTTATAACAAGAAAAAATTCATATCTGATTAGCATGAAAAATGTGCAGATCGAATAGTGACTAAAACGCGTTTTGTTCAGTTTCAACATAAAATACAGAGTGGTGAGCTTACAAAGGGCATAGAATTTGACAGAACTCATCGCAGTTTCTCCCCGGGGGAATTCCTGTAAAGAGGCAGAACATTCTTCATGTGCTAAATGAAATAATTTTCTTTAAAATAGTATTTTACTGGAGAAATTGATTCGTAGTTAGTGTGATAACCTTCACCTTAAGAAGTGCCTGTCTCAGAATATGGAGCTGTCTGATGACCAGCCTAGCAGTTGTGCCAATTGTTGAGATCTGCTTGGTGGTATTATTCCTGATCCCTTTGGAACAAATACCAGGTGATGTAATTTTAATACTTTTGATATGCTTTGTATCATTTTTCCTGGGGCATGATAAACTTGAACCTGTCCAAGGGGGACTTTGGACCAGTCCCCCTTGTCATAGGGTGTCCATTTTTGAAACAGCCATTTGGGTTGAGGGATACTGGATGTGGTCATGAAACAGATCAAAGCTCATTCACCCTCAGGAAAAATAAGCTCATGACCTTGGTCTCATCAACCCTGTGCTGTAACAGCTAAAGTAACCTGCCCGGTGGGAATGCCTGCTTCCCTGAAGAAGCTGCATTTAGAAATTAGCCAACAAGGCTTGCCACGTTGCTAACAACCCTCTTCTGCCCTGGTGATGAATGATTGGTTGGTGAGTGGAACGGGAAATTCTGTACCTCCCCTGGGACCGGCCAGTAGAAAACAACGTTGAGGTCATGCTAATCCTATAGGAGCTGTAGCTAGGCTAACAACAGCAGATATTTTACTCAGATAAATTTTGCTCCATTATGAAAGCCACTGACGTAGGTCCTGGCCAACAGAAAGCTTCCCTGTGCCCCGCAAACAGAAGCTGCGTGACAGGTGAGACCTCAGTGTGGTGGACTCCTTTGCACCTCAGTCTCACCTCATGTCTTCACGCTGAGGGTGAACACTGGCTACGCCACACCGACCTGGACCTTGAAATGGATCAATGAAGGCGCAGTTCATGACTGCTTGCAGAAGCAAAAGGGATTTTTGTTTTTTCTTTCCCAGGCTCAAGAAAACAAAGGAGTCATGCTGTTCAGTAGTAACTGAGTCATCAGCAGCTCTTGAAGTTCTGTTCTCTGAGGCTGGTTTCTATTACTCATGCTTCAAAGCCTATTGCTAAGTAGCTTTGTCAACATTCCCTCCAAACACCTCCACTTTGGCCTTTTGATTGGCAGGTGAGGTGAAGAAATAGTAGGAGTGCTTCTTCTGACTCTTTTTGTATTAGCCGGGGCAACATTTTGGTTCCTCATATTCTCCCGCAAGGATGAGTTCCACTTATAAGTCTCTTTTTCAAAGTAAAGTAAGTAGAAAAAAAATTAAATTGAATAAAAACCCAGATGAGGCAATTATTGCTCTTCTTCTTTCCACTTCCCCCTCTGCCCTCACGCACAGTAAACATTTTTGCAGAGGCCAGCGTCTTCCTCTGTGTGGACCGGAACACTTCCCCTTTAGCTTAGCTGGCTGAGGGCGTCATTGATCTCTCTGCTATTTTTGTTCTCCCTTGGACCACATACCTAGTTGGGGTTGGAATCACTAACTTAGAAACCCTTTAAAATAACAATAGAATTCTTAATAACAGGGAGTACAAATAAGAAAGCCAATCCGGGCCCTGAGCTTTCTCCTAAATGTGACCCTTCCTGTTAAGCTGTTTCTCCACCCAAGAGTCCTTTACTCAGAGCCACCCCCAGTTGACCGTTTCTTGAGACTTTTTCACGTCTATGCTTGAAAGTAATTATGTGCCCATGTCCACATATATGTGTGCATTTTAACATATAAGGGATGATACTATACACAGTGTTCTGTACCTGGCTTTCCCCCTTTAGAGATGTGTTTTAGAAATCTTTCCATATTGACACTTGCAGATCCATTTCATTCTTTTAACCAGTCTATAGTAATCCGTTATATGGGTGTGCCATTTTTATTCAGTCAGTCCCTGCACTGTACTAGTGGACATTTTGATTATTTTAATTTTATTTTTGGAAAGAGGGGGAGGGAGAATGAGAGGGAGAGAACCATTGATGTGCAAGAGAAACAACTATTGGTTGCCTCTCACACACCCCCTACTGGGGACCTGGACCGGAACCCAGGTATGTGCCCTGACTGGGAATCGAACTCGTGACCTCTCTGTTCGTAGGCAGGTGCTCAATCCACTGAGCCACACCAGCCAGCGCTTGATGTATCTTTAAATACCATGACAAATACTGCTTCAGTGACCATCCTTGTACATATTTTTTGTTGAAATACTCTGTATAT
Organism: Anoura caudifer; assembly: GCA_004027475.1. NCBI lineage: Eukaryota > Metazoa > Chordata > Mammalia > Chiroptera > Phyllostomidae > Anoura > Anoura caudifer. Next base: position 113,404 of record PVKU01003896.1, on the reverse strand, counting down.
ATCCACAGGATAAATTCCAAACAGTGACATCACTTGTTCAAAGGGAATGTATGTTTTTAATATTGATAGATATTGCCAAATTGTGCTCTAAAAAGATTATGCCAATTTATACTCTCAAGATTATAAAAATCTATTTTCAATAGAAAGAAAAATAATGTTTTCCCAGACTTATGTAGCTGTTTTATTTTCTGGTGCTCCCTTTATTTTATTTTCAAAGTGCTCCCTTTGTTTTAGCTTCTGATACACAAATAAATGACATTCACATCATCTCCCTCCTCCCCCACACTCCTCCAGGATCCAGCCAGCTCTCAAGCTAATCAATAGAGTAATTCTTGTCCCACACCTTGAAAGTTAGTCTTCAACCTGTGCTGGGCTAGAAAAGGATGTGGGTTCTAATTGAGGACTGTCCACTGATGGCATTCTGTCCCCAGGCACCTGCCACAAGGACATGGGGTCTCCAAATTCGAGGCAAAGCATCTGGAAGACAGGGCTTGACCATTTCATCTCAACCTGGACAACACGGGACTTTGAAAGGTTATCACTCACTCTGCTGCCCCATTACATCTGTGAGGCAAGAGAGAATCTTCTTTGATGCTTTTAAAGGGAACTCAGCACCTTATATAGGGAGGTGGAACTCATTGCCCAGGCAGGGAAGCAGAGATTAATGACTAACCATTTGAAAGCACTTTGAAGCATGTTTGATCATAACGAAGTGCTTCTTCATTCATAGAACCTGATGTTTTGATATCGGTCTAGCATCCTAAGGCTCCTGGCCATTGGGCCTTCACACCTAATGGCCTAGGATTTGGCGCTATGTATTTGCATTCAGATGTCCAATGTTACAGAATAATGCAGTGGAGCACAGACATTATGGTTCGTGGATTGTTGTTACTTGATTTTTGTTGGGAATGTGTGTAGCTACTGTATGGGGATCTGGTGAGATTGTTGTCATATGTTTTTAAGTATCTGGAGCTCCTAGGAGGAAAGCTGGAAAATGATGTACAGTCTGCTCAGCTCCCCCTCATCACGCTGTGGCATAGACAGTGGCGAAATGAGAGGGCGGTAGATTCCCCATGGCTAGACATACTGCTGGGAACGGGAGGCTGTGTGTGACACAGGGCACAAGAATTAACCTGCACCCCTTAATACAGAACAGAAATACCCACTTGTCAGTCTGGTTTTCCTACCTGTGTCTTTTCAGTTACCATTGAATTTTAAGAAGATAGGCAGGGGAGGACACCACTGTGTTGTTCTGTGGGTCCTTGAGTTTTCTTCTATCAGTGAAGAAAGCTGCTGTGTCCCCTTTCATTACACTTGGGGACCCAGTAGATGCTTAAAGGGAGAAGTGGAGGAATTTCAAGTAGGTGACAATTTATTCCATCTCTATTTGGGGAATTACAGAACCTTGGGGTAGGAGATGGAAGTTTCCAGATGAATTCAGAAGGGTCAGGGAGGAGAAATGCAAAGAGATAATTCCAAATAGCAAGGCAAAAAGGAAGGAAATAAAGTGTATATATACTTTATAAAGTGTGTGTATGTGTGTGAGTGTGCACGCGCGCGTGTGTGTACTAAGGGAACTCTCAGTGAATTTTCCTAAGTCCATATGGACATGGACCCTTAACCCCCATGTTTCAGGAATGATTTGATTAAGGATGCTAAGCAGGCACCTAACAGTGTGAGCTTATTCAGTTATAATCCTTGATGGTGCATTACTCATTTTGCAAAATTGAGCCAAGTCTCTCTTTTCCTCTCCCCTAGCTATTTTTCTTTGCTAAGTAATCAGACATGGATCTTATTTCCAAGATGTTTATTTATACTCTTAGGGAGATAAGACATTTGAAAAAAGGAAGAATGCAATAAAATCCACAATGGAAGTCCAGATAATGAGCCACAGGGCTTCAGAGGAGGGAGATGTATAATTTCCAGGCAGGGTGGGGAGGAGAGTATGGATCGTCATATTTTTGGGCTTATTATTTATTAAGAATCCCTTGGTAAATGGTGATGGAATGGGATAAGGCCCTTTCCAGGCAAGCAGTTGACAGGAATAAATCTGGAAGGACTGTAACTGTAGGGCATGAATAGCAAAGGACAATGGGATTACTTTACTTCGACTGGAGTAAAGCATAGTGAGAAAGAAGTGTCACTGGTGTGTGGGGGGGAGGCGCTGCAGCCTGCAGGGCGCTGAATGCCAATTGTCATAGCTCAAGATACTGTTCAAAACGGCCTGGTTCACTGGGAAAGACAGGGTAGACTGGCTACATCTGCCCACGGGGATGGGCAGTAGTGGGGAGGAAGGCTAGGGTGGCAGACAGGGCATCAGAAGTGATGCCTTCTGCCAGAGGTAGACAGAAACTGCCGCAGGCGGTCACCCGGGCGGGAAGAGTAGGTACTGGGAGGTGGGTAACAAGTCTCAAGGCTGGGAGGTGCTGGTACCGGGCCATCTAGAAGCAGGTGGCCCTGAGAAGTATAATCAGAAATAAGGAAATAAGAAAGTCTGTCAGCAGTTGGCAGGCTCCAGCTGCTGAGCTCAGGTTTATGGGCAGATTTCCAGGTTCTGGAAGGAGAAAAGAATGGAATGGAAAGCAAGAAGCAGGGTCCCCACCCCAGAGGGACCAGGCGGATTTCCAAGCCAGGAGTCAGACCTGGAACGTGGGGCCTGACTAGCAGGAGGAACGGTTTCACGCTCCATTCCAGAGCGCTGAGCTGTGGTCCCTTCATTCTTTCTGTGTAAGGCTATGCAGGGGCCTGCAGGTGGGAGCGGAGAAGCCCTGCTCAGGGGTTGGGAGGAGGCAGACACTGGAGAAAAGGCACAGCCCACTGCTGGCTAAAGAGTGTGGGCTTTATTTGGTAGGCAGAGGGCAAAAGGCAACAGAAAAAAAAAGGGAAAATTAAAGCAAGAGAATATCTTAATTAGAGCTATACTTCAGGAAGATTAGTTCGATCCCAGTGTGTAAAATGAACTGAAGTTCATTTGCAATAAATTTCTAATATTCTCCTTCCTGAATAGTTCTCCAATGTGTCCATTTCTCTCCCTACTGCTTTCTAATACTGTGAGTTAAAGAAACTATATTATTAGCATTGGTAATCAATTAATAAAATATTAATTTCATCTTTTTTAAAAATTTGGCTTCTAGAAAAGTTAAAATTATATAAGCGGCTCACATGCTATTTCTATGGGTACGGTGCTGCTCCAATCCTCTCTCCATATGGCAATTAGATCTTTCAGAAATGCAATCCTTCTCCCTTCACTCTACCGTGTGAAACCCTTCCACGTCACTCTGCAGTGTGAAATCTTTCCCGTTCTCCATTGCCCCGTATAAAACCCAGATTCCGTAACACAGCTCCCAAGCCCTTTGTAGCCTGGCCATTACCTGTCTCCCAATGACCCCTTCCCACTGCGCTCACCCGCAGGCTTAGCAAACTGTACCCCAGTTCTGTCCGTGAAATTGCTTTGTTCTCTTTGACACCCACGCCGTTGCTCACGCCATTATTTTCCCTGAGCTGAGCATTTCTCCCCCTTTTTATCCGCTAACTTTTACTTCCCATTAGAGTCTCCGCTGTAGACTCCCCTGACTCCTGGACTCGGTATAAGGCGCCTCTCCTCAGTGCTAGCAGCCTGCCACGTGCCTGCTCCCTCAGCGCAGTCTCACACTCTTTGTAAGGTCCTGTTTACTCCTTACCCT